>JAAAKO020050262.1:0-11190 GCA_010015015.2 Bolitophila cinerea
CTTTTAAAAAATAATTATTTTACCAAAAAAAAAAATATAACTATTATAAATTTACCTATTAAAAACGGGTGCTCCTTTTTGGGGACATTATGAAATTGACTCAAAAATTCTTTTTTCCTGATGGCCAAATAATTTGATTTTTGGCGCCGCTCATGCGATGAATTGATCATTGACATCATATTTTATAAGTTTTTCAATAAAACTCACCACAGCTGTGTCAGTGAAAACTAATAACGATATCTTTTATCTTTTTTTGGGCTTGCGTCAAAATAAATTAAACAATGTTATAATATCCTCATATAATGTTAAAGTCAAACAAGCTTGAAAAACGGTTAAAAGACTCGGCCATATTATTCATTTGCTCTGCTTGCCCATACGAAGTTTTGTGCTTTTTAACTTTTAAGAAGTCATGCTCGCGCAAAACTCGAGAAGGTACATAAAATTGAACTAGTTACACCAAATTTGCGATGTGATAAAAGGACAAAATAAAGAACACATCCGCATTTCTACGTCTAACTGAAAGTGACTCTAGCGACAAGCGCCCACAACTGTCCGCATAGGGAGGAAGGACAAAATTGTCATCTCTAACCACAACACGTCAAAGTGCATACAGAAGAAATGAAACCGAGCATGGAATATGCCTTCCATATTTTACGGTATAGTATTTTCTAAACGTAAACTTCTCAATTTTTGCCGCTGTTAATGCGAATATTATCCTAAAACTTATTGCTTGGAGCAAGATTAAAAATGGCGGCATGAAATAGACCCCATAACATTTTCAGTACACAACAACAATCAATCACTCTTCCTTTTTTTTAACAAAAACACAAAGAGAAGTATAGAGAGAAAAGAGATTTTGTGAGATTTTTACAAGTTATTGTTTGCCTGTAACCAAAAAATCACTCAAAACTGTAAGTGGGTGCCTAGTGTCCCCATTTGAGTCCAAAAAACGTCTAATAAAAAAAAATATATAGCCAATTTTAAAATTTTCAGGGACATTTTTCCATCGGATCTGGTATCCGCCATTATTGGGTTTAAAACAAAATATTTTTGTAAAAATTAGTGTTTTTTTTAAAATAAGGATTCCAAATCTTTTTTATTTGGTTTTTTACATTTAGTAAAACGTTGGCATTTTATTAGGAATCATCAAAAAAAACAAATTTTATATTCAAAATAAAAAAAAAACTGTATTTTATCCATTTAAGTTTTAAAAAATATTTTGTATAATTTTTGAATAAAAAATGTAAATATTATTTTGTACATCCTATGTTTTACTCCATTTTTTACATTTTTTATTATTTTGCTATTATTTAGAATCAACCCTTAAAAACGGCTGTCGGTCGTGAGACTCTAAACTCACAGTGTCCAAGTCTCCTCAGACAAAATTACCTTTTTTTCAAGTCTCCAAATGTAGATATTATTTAAAAATAATATGAACATTACTTATTTAAACAGTATGTAATTATATAAATAAATAATATTATGTACTATCCCATCACAACAAATATTATTATAATCTAATTTACAAAAAGGTCTTCATTTTAAAAAGGTGTTATAAGATACTACTACTTATCATGTAGAAATTTCAAACCACGTAAGAAATTACTTAAATGTTATATTTAAAATTGTCAATTGCATTTTTATACATTTTTAATTTCAGACATTTTCATTTTTTTGTTGTGAAAATGACAAAAATTCTTATACTTAAGTGTTTCATTACACTAAAGAAGTCACTACCTCATCAAGTGTTGCGGAATGCATTTTGGAGAGTGTATACAGGCATTGGGATTTTCTTTAATAAAAATTGGTTTCAATTTAATTTTTCTTTTAGCATATGCTATAATATTTCAATTTTAGGATATTTCAATTTTAGGATACACATAAAACATTTTAATAATGTTTTAAAACAATAAAAGGAATAAAACCTAAAATATTTTGAGCCGATTGAACGTTGCGTCGTCTTGTTTTCAATATAAACAGCAAACCGGGTGATACGGCATTTATTTTATCTATTTTAAACAATACTTTAATATATTAAAATCTCTAAAATGTTGGTTTTTAAAAAAATGGAATTTGAGAAAAACATTTCCATTGTGTTACAGTAAAATTGAGATAAGATATTCCCGATGAGATTGCGTTTTACTATTTTTAACTTAATATTATCCGCCGGACGCTGTTTGTTATTTATTAAACCGAAGTTGTTAAAATGTGTTTGCAGTATTTTTGAAATTGAAATATAAAGACAAAACCATTTGGTTTATTCGTTTTTTTTTATATAAAAATCTCTACAATATGTAATATAATAGGTAATTAATGCAAAGCTTATAAGCGTAAAAATCTAATATGTTTGAGTTTTTTTTGATTTTTGATTTTGGTTAGTAAATGTAATAATTTAAATTCTTATTAATTGATTTTTTAAAAAAATAAAGAAAAAAACACTTAACTCTAAAGGGTGACAGAGATGTGTTTTCAAACCTCTATATACCTTCTGAATATTAAACTATAACACTTATAAAAGAATGTGTTTAAACCTATAAAATCATTTTTGGAGTACATAACAATCTTGTTTTGGATAACAAATTAAAAATTTAAAAGCACTCTAAATTTATACCATTTTTCTCACATTCCTGTTCCATCCTTTGCGGGATTTAGGGGCCGGTTCAAGATATCGTTCACACAGATTATGGGTAATGTGTTCTTATGCTGAACTGCTCCAGTTTTGAAGCTTATTTTGAGCACTTGCAATGACGATCAATATTTTGAACCAAGACACCCAAGCACTTTATGTCACAAGCATTAAGCGCATATGTAACTAGCGCCACGACTTAATACACGTAGCAAATTAGGTATTAAATAAATTATTTGCAAATCCGACTTCCTTATACTACTTTACAAAAAGTTTTTCAGTAGAGTCCAAAAATAATTGTTGTTTGGGACAAGATTTCAGGATTGCTTTTTTCAAATCAATCGGAAGAATTACTTCAAATTCTAAAAAAGTGTTGCCATTACACTTTCAGTCGAAGTCACAAATTTGATTTTTTAGAGGAAATCGCATAGCATGCTACTGATGTGAATAGACTTCTGTTTTGATGCAGCATCATAAATTTGTACTATTTATTATGATTTTGATATTGGTAATGATATTGTCAACGAACTGGTAACATCAACGCCATCTGTAAGTGTTATATTTTTTGGGTGCGATTCTATAATTATTGAAGGCATCTATGCCTCATTGTTTAAAAACGTATTACCATTTTATAAGGCTATTTATAGCAAAAGGAACCTACTGCATATTCGAAAAACACTCGATAAATAAAATCTGATGCCGCTGCCAAGAATCAAACCGACAGACCTCCGAATCATACTATCTATCTTGCATAATTCCGTCGTGTTGTCTCCCTCATCGGCTATTGCGTCGGTTAATACATCTAATAATGTTTCATGCGTTTGCGAAGTTTCACAGTGATTTAAAAAAAAGAAAAAACCTTGAACAATATTTAAAGTATTTTTTTTATTTAAGTCTATAAAATAAATTATCGTTTGACAAAATATATTAGATTTGGATGAAGTTTTAATAAAATTAAAGGCAATAAACAGTATATACGGACTTTAAATATAATAATATTTTTAAATATGTAGTAGTATATGAACTTGCTTATATTCTCACTCGTCTTCCACACACACACACTAAATTGAGATAAAATTAAATTTAACGCTATGATAACATTGTGTAGTTTAATTTGCAAATTTAATTAAAATCTGCTTTTCAAACTAGATAATAGTTTGAAGGAATCTTAATTGACGACATTTCAGTGTGTGTGTGTACGAGTATGTGTATGTGTGTATATATATACATACGACACGTGCATAGGAGTATATTTAATTAATTTCCGCAAAGTTGTTAGTGTTGCCATTATTTATAGAGAACACATCCCCATTTATATGTAAACACATAATACTATAGATAAAATACATACACAGGCACACACACATAGATACATACACATACTCTACACATATATACCATAACCATGGCAGTTTGCACACATTTGCTCACTCACTAACCAAGTGAGCAGAAGTATGTATATTATATAGATGTAGTTGTTGGTTGCACACTTGCATATACGCAAACTAATGCAAATGTTTCTGTTTTAAATTGAATAAGGAGAGATTAAATTAACCGGCGTATTTCTATTTAGTATTTTGCTATGTAAAACATTTAAACAAATTATAAGAAACGAAATTCAAATGCAACAATTGTATTAGCTCTAAGTAATTAAAAGCAAACTAAAATGAATACTTACTTACTTAACTATGGAAAAGCCCCGAGAATTTAGGAATGTAGGGAGGACATTTTTTATTGCAGAGAAAGTTGTTTGAATTCAAGTTCCATTCCCTGGTATATATCATATTCTAGTTTATGCTATAGCCTTTGTTTTGGTAATCATAAAAGTAGATAAATATTATAAAAAAGAATTGCATTTTTTTGTAAATATTATTTTATATCAAACTACAAAAGACGACATCCAAAAAAAAAATTTTAAAATTATTAAACATTATATGTTCTATTTTAAATAAAGAAGTGTAACACTTGGCTAAGAAATAACATGTATCGATATAGATTATTTTAAATTCATTTTATGTATGTTAAAGTGTTTTTTTTTATTTTGTGGGTAAGTTAAATTTATTAACAAAGTGAAATTATATTGAAATTTTCTACACAGAGAAATAAGAAAGAAATGTAATAAGCTGGGAAACCAAATTATTGTAAACGCATGATTTTTCTGAGACATCGAATAAGAATATTAACTATATACAAATGTTTTTTTAAATTAAGCTGATTCTTTTAATCCATATTTGTTAGTGCATATTTTTGCATATTTTTATCATTAATGCATTTTTTTCATATTTTGCATTTTAGAGCATATTTTATAAATTAAGTAGCATATTTTATTCTTTTCTGGTAATTTTAAGTCTATATTTTGATGGTTTTTATATCTCAAATATATAAATTATTAAATTATACAAAATACACATAATATTTAATGGAACATTTATTATATCTTCAAATTGTTAATTTTGACAAACTATTTGGCAAAATGCCAATTAGTTCACGCGATAAAAGCTAAAGTTTTTTTTTTACAAAAATAGGATTGTTGTTGTTGCAGAGTTTGTTCTTATTAGGATTTTGTATCATTCCAAAAAAAATCATTTTAAGGGAGGATTTGTTTGAAGATAAAAATTGACCCAAACAATTAATTTATTAAAATGAGCAAAAATTGGGTTAATGAGTTGTTTTTAATAAATAGTTTATCCCTCAAAACATCATTTGAGGACAATAACTTCGAACCCCTTTTTTTCTAATAATGGCACTACATTCAAAAATTGTAAAAATGTTGTGAATAATTTATAATATTAAGTGCATATTTTCTGTTTTTGTACCATATTTTATCATTTTAAATGTATATTTTATTCATTTAAAACGTATTTTTTAAGCATATTTTTTATTGCCCTTGTAATAGGGTTTGCTAGAGTGAGATCTTAACCCAATTGACGTTGTTCGCTAAGTAACATTTTGTGATATCAAAATATTCTTTTCAAAAGTTTTTCTGACAAAAGTCTTTCTAGTTTGAGTAAGGACTAGGGTCTGGATATTTAGAAGATTTGAAATAAGTACAAAAAAATTATAGTCCTCAAATCAGTGGACTATATAACCAATCAGTTTTATTAATTTTTGTATTTCAACAACTTTATATTAGATTGTAGGCATGTATATTATATTATCCAAAAGCTAAAGGCACTAGCACATTACAGCGTGTCAGAAAGGAAATCCATGCTATACTTGTCTACTGTAAGCGCTAAGCGGCTTCTGCGGACTCTCGATACAAAATAATATTTTATTGCTCTGGAATGGACAATGGATACCAGCACACTGCGGAAATGTCGGAAACGAGACCGTTGACGCCATAGCTAAAGCCACGACGAATACGAGGACACAAACATGAGCAATTTTTTCGTGGCAGAAGTTATGGGAATAAGGTATATATATAGGTAGAATATCTATTTTAATTTCAATAATAAGTTAAGACTCAGACCACTACTAAAACAAAACACTCAGTAGCTCATTCATTGCCTGTGACTTTCAACTTACAAAGTAGGAAGTGCCACTATGGAAGACACATTTCTGGAGAACATATCAAGCCTTTCTCGCTCCGTAACATACTCTGGCATACTCTAAGAGCTGCGAAGACCTGACACTCATCCATCTCTTATTCCAACGACATGAAATTAAAATGAGATTTTATTTTATGTTTGTTTTATATTCTTTTTATTATTTATTAAGATGTAAAAGTTTGACACAACAAACATGTTTTGGTATTTTAAAATATTTTATTTGTGTAATATTTAAGAAATTACTGAAAAAAATATTTATAAAATAAACGTGCATATTTTTATAACTATTTAATTTTTTTATAATTAAAAAAAAGTACAGACAAAAAAAGCCAAGTGCATTATTATACATTTAAGTATTGAATTTTAAATAATTTTATAATCCTTCTTCTGATTTCAAGTAGGTGTTTAGTCTTTTTGATGGGTTATTGTCGGTAATTTTTGTAGAACAACTAAAATTCTTAGGCAATTCCTTGTTAAGAAATATGTACATAGCTTCACTAAATATTTCTTTTTTCCACACTCATTGGTATTAAATCGTTAAATAAAGTTTGAATATCAGGAGAGTTTGGTATCTTTCGATCCACAATTATATAATTTTATATTTTTATAGTTATGTTTGCGATGATACGCAATATGCATACAGAAGGACTCCGAGGTTTTCATTTTAGTTTTTTTTTAACTAAAGCTAACTTAAATATTCCTCTTTCTTCATTTATATTTTGATTCATCAATAATTTGAAAAGGTTTCGTAAAATATAAAAAAAAAATCATTTGCAATACAATTTAAGGTCAAATTGTTGCATAGTCTATAAGATCTTGTTATTATAAAATTCAATTTAAAAAAAATAACTAAGTACATTTGTGAATAATTGTTTGATTTCAAAAATACACTAAAAGCTTTTTTAGATTTTTAAATTAAATTTTTGAGGAAATTACATTTAGTTAGAATTCATTAAAAAAGGCCGATCCAGGTAGTTTTTATTTTTTTTTCAAAAAGTTTAGTTATTGTATTTTTTTTTAAGCCCACGATTAACTGTTATTATTTCTATCTGTATAATAACCCAGTCCAAAAATGGTTTATGTGGCTGAATTTTAATTAAATAAACGACATTCTATTTTGGTTGTTGTTTGTAGACATTTTATAATATATAAATATTATATTTTCAACATTTAAATATAAAAAGCCGTTCTACATTATAGAATGGCTAATATTTAAAACTATATTGAAAAATATTATTAAATTATATATATATATATATTATTATTTGAAAACTTACATTTTCTATCTTTGTAGCAAGCATTCTTTCCATTTCGCTTGAAACTGATTTTATGTTTAAAAAAAGCCTGATCCACAAGCCTTTGACTCGAATTTCTCAATGCTTTGGGTCATAAAAGAAGATAAAATATATTAGAGTGTCAAAAATATCCGAATTGCTTTTTATTTTAGTAATATATCTAAGTATAGAATAGAAGCCGTGATTTTTTTGCTTTATAGTTTTATAGTATTATAGTATTAAATTTAATAGTTGATGCTCGAATAGATAACAAATATGAATATAATGTTCTTTTTTTAAATACTTGAATTAAATATGATTCGTTTAAACATCGACGGATTATATTCAAAAGACTCTATTTACAAAAACACCTTTTTGCACCCAGCTGTTCCCTCAAATAATCCAGTTTTCCATATACGCACACGTTTTCTATGACAATGTCCACAATAGTGTACAATATACCAAAAAATAAAAATATACATCGTTGTTCATTTTCTTTGGATTACTTATATTTTTAAAATCCATCGCAACATCTCAATAAATTTGGTTTATCAAGAACGAAAAAACCAATCCCAACAATGGAACCTCCAAAATAGCCTATATAAACACCCCATTGTGTGCAGTATATAATACTACACGTAATACGTTGTACTTTTCGCAGTGCGCACTCGACTTAAAGTACATTGGACAGAAGAACTATATAAACAAAATTAAGTATTTAGAGCAAAATCAAGGACAAAGCGCCTGGTCTAATCCGAGTGTATGCATAAATGTTTATGTTATTGTATTATTTATGTATATAAGCAATGTGTCCTCCATGGTACTCGAGAAAGTGTGGGCGTACGATTGTAGTACTGCTCTGATTCTCAAAGGTGTGACTGTGAATAGGTGAAGGTGTGATAAAGATCTAGCTCTTTAGAAATTGCGGTGTGTGTATATACTTTTTATTGTAATAACAATAACAATACATAAATATATATATATATATGCAAAAGAGTATACAGCTACATATAAATATAGGTAATCTGTAATTCTCTATTGTAAATGAAGAAAAAAAAAACAGTTTCTAGAACTCGATTATAAGAACTCACATTTTCGTGATATACATTATGTCGTACACGCGTCTAAATATGTATGAATATATTATATATATATACATGTAACATATAAATAATAGAGCTGATGTATATGTTGGTTTTACGAGCAAAGCACAAATGTACCCCTACAAATTTGTTTGCGTTTACACGAAAAACTTCAAAACAAACCCTGTCGTGCGAACTACAATTCAATTACAATCATTTGCGATCGCATATTATCCGCCCGCGGGCACGACGCGCGTGCAATGTATGTAGTATATATATATATATATAGATTATACAGTATATATAGTTCGAGTAGAGCACGCGTATGTTGTCACCCCACGCTCTCGCAGGAACATTAAAAGCATCAGCATTAGCCCGAAATCACATTATTTTATTAATCAAAAATCGGATATTATTTTGTATCAATTGAAGTAATCAAAGCGTTAACCTGTAATTACACGCAGTCATATACAAATATTAGACAGATGGCTGCGTTGCGTCGCGTCGCATTGCGTTGGCCACCGCATGCTGATAGCAGCAGGATGCTATAGTATTGTTTGGAAGGCTTTGGTTTTCCGCGGGGTGACTCGTGCGCACGCACAATTGAATTCGCGCATGCCGCGGCGCGAGTACCTACTATCGAGTAGTGTTTTCATGTCGGATTTGTATATAACATATTGGTAACTGTGTTTAACTCCATTGTTCTTCTAATGTAAGCTCGATAGATTTTCATTAGATTAGGTGAAAAGGACAAAATATTAAATTAAATTATATCATGTTATTCGGGTGTATTCACGCTAAAAATATTTTAGGTTTTAGATCTTTTAGATATTTTAAACCATTCCTAAAATTGAAATAATATTATTGAAATTAAGGTCTTATGCTAAAAACAATTAAATGAACCCAGTTTTTATAAGAGAAAATCGTGTTTTAAAATGTTCTGAAATGTCTAAAAGGTCTAAAACGTTAAATATTTTGTGTGTGAATATGAATGATTGTGATGAATTTTAACATTTTTATATCTTTATTACTTTGATTGGCATAACAGTATATATAAAGCGAAGTCGTTTTTTCAATGGCAACATAGCAATACTTAAATAAAAACTGTTTTCTACTGAGGTATTAATAACATTTTAAACTTTTTTTTGCAAAACAAGTACAATTTAAAATAAACTTTTGTATAATTTGTATTTTACGAAAAATATTTTCGTAAATTAATTTTGAAATATTACCTTTTATGTCATTAGCATTTCCGGAATAAACCTTAGGATAAAAGCAACATAACTTTTTTCATTAGGTTTTTTTAATTACCAATTATATTTTGTTGTGAGATGGAATATTTATAGAGAGTTAATTCCTGTTCTCTAGCGAGATAATTCCACCTTTGCAGTTCCAGGGAATTAATTCCTCCTTTAAAATAGTGGATGTGGAATCGAAATCGTGATAAAGCTAATTCCGGGTAAACTAATGATATAAAAGCAAGTTCAAAAACTTAATTCCGAATAAGTAAAGACCTAGCTTTGTACGAAATATTCAGCAATTCCTCCTCGTACTTGCATTTGCTATAAGAACGTTGAAGGCGATAGGCGTCGACAATATTAGTATGGAACATTGGAATTTAGAGACTATACGCAGTGTGAGATCCTAACAACTTCCTGACGACTGAAATGTTAGTGACAGAGTGACATAGTATACAACCTTACAAAATAGTTGGGGTGAGTATTTTTTATTAATTATTGATGTATATCCAGTAAAAGTTGTCTAGCCATTTGGGAATGTCTTTACAGAAAACATGTTTTTACATCATGTAAAATAACTTTTTGACGAAACGAAACGAAAATAGTTTAGGTGTACATTTCTAATTACCAGGATATATTTGCTATAAACTATTACAAAGCTTTACAGTACTCCAAGATTAGGAGTGGTAGTGTGCAACAAATAATATTAATAATATACTAAATTATATAAATTTCTAATATAGTCTAACTAACGGGGGACAAAAGGGCTCTCGCCGTTCAAAAGGTGGAAGAATTCTGCTCAGTGACGCCAATTTATAAAAAACTCGGTGGAGGCTAACAATTGCCTTTTATTGTTATTAAAAACTCTAAACGCAGAACATATATTATTTAATAATGCATCACAAAATATGATTTGACTTTGTATGATGTTTAATCATAACAAAATGTATATATAATCGCTCCAGAATCTGTAGCTAGTAATTGTGTTACACAAATACTAAAAGTATAAATAGCACACGGGGAGAGGGTGCATATATTGCATATATGCGTGTTTAAGTGGAGTCAGAAAATGATGTATATATAGTACTCTATATAAACACTGCCGTGCGCGTATATATAAAGTGCGTTAAATGGAAATGTTTAAAAAGATCTTTAAAATTATTAAAATGTGAATAAGCAATAAATTGATTATAACAAAAAATTCAAAGTAACAATTATATACCCAAAGAGAACATAACATATTTCTAAGAACTTAACGAAAAAACACTACAAAATTGCTTTTTTTTAAAATACAGTATGGAAATCGTATTTAAAGTTATTTCTTACATACACACATATATATAAAGGGTGATTTTTTTAAGGTTAGGATTTTCATGCATTAGTATTTGACAGATCACGCGGTATTTCAGACATGGTTTAAAG
>JAAAKO020050273.1:0-11189 GCA_010015015.2 Bolitophila cinerea
ACATAAATATATATATATATAATTATATATATAAATATACATAAATATATATATATAATTATATATATATAAGCTTTATAAACCATATAAATTATCAAAATATATATTTTCAGACACAATAAAAGAATAAACTATATTGCTTCAAGAAAATGGTTATCATCCGGTTTTAAAATGAACACATCATATGATAAAAATAAATAATAATGTAAATCCTGTACCAAGGCAAAGGATGCGCCTAATCCCTGCCTGAATCGCGAACAACACAATGTACCACGTTACAGCCAAGTCAGGTCACCAGCGGAGAACATGATCAATAGGGTGGATTGAAATCAGACTTAATTTTAATATGTGTTGTAGGACCGCTAAAAAATGCGAAAATTCTTCAGAACATTGGTTCCATACATTTCATTCATATCGCGCATTTGGAATTTATAAAATATATGCCTATTTGCAAAAATGTTTACAAAAATGGAAAAATCATTTAAATTACGTTAATTTACAGGAATTAAAATATAATTATAAAAATATAAATTCTTACAAAATACAATAAAATAAATAAAAAAAAAATATTGTTTTTAATTTATAACAGAAATGTTTTGTTTTAATTTTTTTATTTAGTCTGATTTTTTTTTACATCTGTTTAAAGCCTAAAGCTGATATAACACAATTGGCGCAACGTTTTAATTTTTAGGGCAATTCATAAAAACATTTTATTTTTTTGATAGAATTGCACTAAAAAATGGCGCGTTGCACCAATAGTGTATAAGCTTAAGTTTTAATTGAAGTTTAAACAATTCTGATTTTATTTACAACTTATTACGGCACTTATGAATGATTTTTTTTTGTCTATACAAAAAGTATTTTTTGTTATATTTTGGACCGATTGTGTTTTTTTTGGTTCATTTAATTGCTTAAACCTGTCAACGTACCTCTACTCGTATACAGTGCAAATATAGATACAACATGTTACACAAATCCATGTTATATTTTTTTAAAGATAAATGATGTACTCAGTTAATAAATGCAAACCATTAAAAACCAACTTTTTTTAAATAAAATTTTCTTTTCTGTAAAAATATTGTGTTTTAATTTTTTAATTGATTTTTATTTAAAAAAAAATTATTATTTATATTTTTTAGAAAAAATCTAAATATTATAATATATTTTATAAATGCGCGATATGAAGATGCTATATTATAAAATAACTGTGAATTGAAAACACATTGTATATAATTTACGCAACTTTTAAGTGCTCTTAGAGAATTGTCAAAATAAAAAAATCATACCAATTTCAACCACCCTAATGATCATGTGAACGTGTTGCTTGAGGGTATAGCTAGCCATCTCTCAAAGTAACGGCCCATACAAGCTACACGGAGGCAAATTATTAAAACATCATTCAGTAAAGTTCAAGCAGTCTCCTGGCATACTTCAGTACTCATAATTAGATATTTGGATAGTTTTCCCTGGAAGGATTTAATATCTGAGCCTGATTTAGTATTTTATTGTATTTTTCGATGTTCCATTGTTTCACTATATATTTTGTTTAATTAATTATGTATTATTGTTTGTTTACACTCCCAAATGTATTTTTATATTGACGATTACATTTTAAAAAAGAAATATTCAGAAAGGTTAAAAAGGGATGAATTTCTCCTAAGGTAAGCCTCAGGCTTAAAGGCTTGCTACGGCTTTTACAGCTTTGTTTCTTCCTGTGACAATTTTTCTTTCAAAGCATCTAAGCAAAGGTTTAGAGTTATGACGGCAGGTGTGGACGTGATGGATTGGATCTGGGTAAATCATAAACTACCACATTTCCCTAAACGGTATACAAGATATATAGATATGGACAGTTCCGATTTTATTTTACGTCGCAATAGTGGCAACGACGCCTTAAAAGGACGGCCCGATGTTTGTGGGCAGCAAAACCACAGCCACCACGTTCCAGCCAATAGGCTCCTCATCCTGAATGGGAACGACAGCTTTGTGATCAGCCGTCGCCTGCCCCCAATTCCCCGTAATAACCTAATGTTACAAGTGGTACACCTAACTCGGGTACGGAGTGTTGTTAAGCACTCCACACTAACGTGTCGTCTGGAATCACACCTCAAAGGTGCTTTTGCGACACACCTAACTGTATTAGCCAAAGCT
Source organism: Bolitophila cinerea (assembly GCA_010015015.2). Taxonomy (NCBI): domain Eukaryota; kingdom Metazoa; phylum Arthropoda; class Insecta; order Diptera; family Mycetophilidae; genus Bolitophila; species Bolitophila cinerea. The sequence goes on from JAAAKO020050273.1 coordinate 2,152, forward strand.
TTGCACCCAGTTAGTATAACACGTCCCTAATACGTCTTTATAGATATGGACAGATTTTTTTTCTTTATCGTCGCTTTATATAACCTTGAGGTTTTGAAAGGACGGCCCGATGTTGTGGGCCTAGCGAAAACCACAGCCCCTACGTTTCAGCCGAGGTAGGCACCTCAACCTAAAGGGGTACAAGGCCTTGTGATCAGCCTTGTATGCTGTATGGGTAAGCACTATATACCACCACAAAATTGCATACTACCAGGGTTTTTGGTTATGTATAGTCAAAAACACTATATATCACCACAATTGGTTTATGTCTTTACTAGACTTTTACTTGTTAAATTTTTTAATGTTTTAGAGTATTTTTCCTGTTTTTAAAGGATTCAAACCCTATAAAATGTCGGATAGAGAGACGTGGAATAGTACTCTATGACCAACACTTTTTTGATTCTTATATTTAAATATTTTATTTATCCGAGACAATTTCAATATTGCGTATTTAAGTATTCTGGCGTAAAAACTATATGTACTGACAAAATAAAATAAAAGTGGTGACATTTAGTCAATTTCACTATACACCACCACTAGTGGTGATATATAGACACTTACTAGCTGTATGGGATATATAGATATGGACATATCTTTTTCTAGTAGCTTTATGTAACGATGGAGGTTTTAAAAGGACGACCCGATGTTTTGGGCATAGAAAAACCACAACCACCACGTTGCAACCAAAATAACCAACCAACCGCGAAAGGGGAAGAAAAGTATGTGTGGTACTTTCCTTTGCTGCCCCCTTCCCCCATGGAACCCCAGTATTTGTATTTAATGACAACACACTCAAATGTATGACTGGAATCGCAAGATCAGATGAAGCTTTCAGCCAGACATACATTCCCTACGTTATATAGATATGGACGGTAGCCAACGCTCACAATTAGTTTAAAGAAAAATTGACGAGAGATTTAAAACTTTGTTTTTTAAATTGGATATTAACCTAATGAGCCGATAGTCATTTCGTCAGCACTGACATGTGAGAATATCTGAAACTAAGAAGAACTTTAAGCGCATTACTCTCGGCTCTACGAGATAGTAACCCAGCACCTTCGATTACGCTACTTCGACTCCAACCTGCATATACTGCAATATTGAGTCTTCGATTCATTCCCTCGCCGATATTCTCGAACTTAACACTCCGATTTTAAATGTTTCATTCCTACAAGATTCCGTTTATTTGCTCCACATTCTCGCAAATGGTGTGATTGTGGAGTTTCCTAACATTTTCGGAGGACTTCCGACTGAAAGTAACACGTCAGAGTACAATTGGCTCATTCAGTGGAATACGAGCTTGATCTGTTCTTTTAAGGACATGCACTAATTCTTACTTTGATTTTTTTTATATTTATATTTTTGAGATTTAGAATTTGGAATTCATTTCCAAAATAAAATAAATGTGACCAAAAAAAGCACCCTAAAATACTGCTATTTTAAGCCCACCGATTAAAAACATTCTCCAAAAACGTAAATGAGCAGTCAGAAAATATAATAATATAATGCTCCAATAATTACAATTACACGATTACCATAGAAGGAATCAGAAAATATATTCTTGGGGGAAATATCGCTACGATAATATTTGTTGTCATTCATTTTCAGGATTTTAAATTCTATTTTAACATATTTTTTTCAAAATTCAGCGTTTTCAAAAGTCTGGATTACAAAATTGTCATTTTAACTGTAAAAATATGCGCATTTTTTGCGTGTGTTTTACCAAAGAATCTAAAAAAACTATGGAGGGGCATTTTTTATTCAGGTCCTTATTGTGGTAACAAATTTGGCTCAAAAAGCATTTATTCAGTCCCAAATATGGCATTGTTTAAAGCTCTTTTTAGCTTATGGCTGTAAAATTGTCATTTCCCTTAGCCAGAAGCTAAAAAAGAACTTTAAACAAAATATATTTTTAAAAACAAAATCTTCAAAATTATTTTTTTTTTTTTAATTTGTTTTTTATTATTTTCTAACTCCCCTGAAAACGAGTCTATGATCTTTATAAAAACATGTGAAGGTCTAGAGTACTATTCCACTTCCCCTGTCCACTATTTTCATGGTTTGTTATCTTAAAGAATACTATTCTTTTTCTAAATTTTGTTTTTATACAAAAAAATGACAAAAATGTTAAGAAATTGTGTCTCGCCAGAATTTCAAATTAAAATGTATATTTTCAAAAACTGTGTCAAGTTTTAAATCTAGCAATTGTATCTCGTCAGAATTTAGAAGGTGCGAGCGGTAACGCGCTATTAGAATACTGTTTCCAAAGTATGTATTGATTGCTTGTATTTCTTTTGGTTTTTGTTACTATTATGCTTGGTTTTTATGCGAAGCAAAAAACAAGCAAAATGGTAGCAAAAAACGAGTGAATAACTAGCAAAATTTTGAAATATCATTCAGGGACAGAAATAAACACGACGTTTTAGACCTCGGCGGCCTTAGGTTTACGACGTTATAGGCGACGTTTTTGTCATGACGTTAGTATTGAACCGAAGCTATTGATCTCTATTAATTGACATATTCAAAGAAATTAAATTTAAATAATGAGTTAAAATAAATCGTTCCTTTAAAATTTAAAAAAAAATGTTGTTCCCAAAATATATTTTTTGCTACCATTGAAAAATGTTTGTAAATAAATTTTGGTTGCAATAAAAAAAAAAATCCAAAAATAAATTATTGAACCTAAAATAAATGTTACATTAAAAAAATTGTAAGTGCATTTTTGAATGTATATTAATTTGTTTGCTTTGGTATCATATTTTATTTATTAGGGCACAAAAATGTTTAACATTTATTATTTATTTTGGAAACAATTTTGTCTTGGGGCAATTTTGAATTTTTTGGGCACACTTTATTGTTAGCTTTAAAAAAAAACATAAAATTAAAAATGGAATATACGTTTACAAGTAATATTTGTACTTAATTTACTTCATTCTAGGAAGACATATCCCCATGCCCCCCTTCCTGGAACCGCCAACGTTTCCAACACACACGATTTGTCAGATAAATTGTTAATTTGTCTGCGTTTTTACTGGTATTTAAGATCACATCCCTCCTTACATCTGCGTCATATGCTCAATGTCACCTAATATTTCGAAAAGCAATTCAAATGTATTTTAAATTATATTCAAACCAAAATAAACGACGACATTTTTATTATAAGTGCGTGTGACGTGTATGTGCGTGCTGTGACATGTCGCTCGATTTGAGAGGGTTGCGCCAGAGATGCTGCTCCCGGTGACAATTGCTTTTGGCTAAGTGAAACGATAAATAAAAATTACCCACACAAAGTGCGGTTTCCGCGTGGGTGTGGGCTTCTCTAGCAGTGGGTCCTCGAAAGTACATTCGTATAAATGTTACATTGAATTAATGGCAATCGCGAGCAATGGGCCTTGTTTTTTGGGCTATAAATTCAGTGCGGAAATGCAATAAAAAGGCTCGACTAAATGATATATAGGGGTGGTGTGAAAAGTTGGAAATAGTTGAGGAAAATGTGTATAACACTGCAACTAAAAAAAAATGTATATGTATATTTGAGGAATGTATTTCAGGGAACAAAAGGCAATGTATAAATAGTCACTGATTTCGTTAGTGTATTATGGTATTTCATAAATAAAGATTATTTTTTCTAATAGGTTTAAAAGATGGTGTTTCAACCATTTACTTTAATTTGTTTATGGACATATACTATATATCAGTAAAACGTGATGAAAGTTGCAAGCTATTTCAAAATACGATTCTTGAATATAAATTTCGAAAACATAATTACGTGATATACTCTTACTTTTAAACTAAAGTACCAACAAAACATATACACATTCGAATACACCAATAAAATCAACAAGTTGAGATCCAAAAAAAACCAATGATATATTCATATAAACTTTTGCTGCGAAAGGCGGTACACCTCCGTAAGCTTTTTGCATACCCAAAAAAGCTTTTTAAAGTTTTATGTTGTGCGGTGCTGGCGTTAGCCATGTCTTTTCGCAAATGTTTTGTAAACACATATTCTAAACGAAAAAAGAACAACAGCAAAAAGAGTACTTTGCGCAGGTGAACATTGCGTGCATTACCAATAATCCCAAACTTGAAAGTTTTCGTTTCTTCTGGCGCGGTAGCGCTACGGGCTGACGGGCTGGCGGGTGAGGCGTAGAGAAATAGAAGCTTCAAAGGATTTTATTATTAAAATTGTATATACATTCTGCACGAGTTTTCGACTGGCATTCATTGTTTATGTATGCGTTAGTGTTAGTTTTGTGTGTGTTTGCACAAAAGTTGTATGTAGCTGAGCACATTAAATGATATTCATAGTTCAAGATGCCTGTATGCGCATACATTTTTATGAAGAATTTCTTTGACTTGATGTCTTAAGAGAAAGGGAGAGTCAGAGAGAGAGAGAGAAAGACGGATTGCATACACAGACGATTTGAATATAATTACAAAAGTTCGCTATATACAAAGACACGCTCGCTCGATTGCGAAACAAAAAGGATTAATACAATATGTATTTTAATTAATAATTCATGAAGATTTATAGAAATAACAAAACTTAGAAGTATTTTAAATGCTAGTGTTTGACTTGAGCACTTGACTTTACTTGATTTTATGTATAAAAAATTATGTTTTGGTACGTATTGTTTGGCGAAAATTGTTTTGAATAAGTTGTTACACTTTGGGTTGGGATTAAAAAACAATCGATCAGTTGAACATTTTGCTTGCAAGTTGACACCCCAGAGCTTTTTTATCATAACTCGTCATTAATTCAAAATATTATTGGTATATAACATACGTTGGAAAGAAAATGCAAAAAGACACAATCATAAAGATAAATATTATTTTAATTCTCAAAATATAAAAAATACAGCAAATTTTCTAAAGTATCAAAGATCGTTCACTTCAAAATTTGGCTTGCAGCCATACTAAAAATGTGGTGGCAACCTGCAAACCAACAAATTTAGAAAGCTGCATGTTGATGACATTTAAATATATACATAAAAAATTGCTAATGCATGATTTGAGAATTATGCAAATTTAATGAAAAAGCCACAAGGCACAAATATTTACGTTGAATTGTCGATAAAAAGATTGTGCTCATAAAACAGGACTTTTTTTAAAGAAATTATTTTATTTTATTCAATGAAATTCAGCAAACACTATGTTATTGCATCTGTCCGCTCCAGAAATAGATTTAAAGTGGAAATTACACTTTTGACTCTCTGCCAGTGGGAGTTTAAATTTTTCCATTGCTAGAATGTCAAAGTCCAACAATGGTGGCAACTCGAAAGCCTTTCACCAATTATTCGAAGTTCTTTATCGAGACTGACAGCCTGAATATTATCAATTTGCCCATAGCTATTGCAACCTGTTAGGAACTGTTGAGATTGGAAGATTTTTTGAAAGGTAATTAATAAATCTTTAATGATAGTTGAATGACAAAGCAATGTCTAGCCATCAAAATAAGTAAGGCTCTTTTAAAGTTTTAAAAATGCTCAAAACAATAGTCTTTCCTTAATAACATAAGAGCATATTTATATTTTTTTAGGGATCACATTGGTTCGCCTCAAATGGCGCCTTTGTTCATCACACATTCTTTTACTCCTTGAATCATTTTCTTAATAATAATAATTTTTTTATTACTCATTAAACTTATTTAGGGCGGTTTTCTTCAATTGTATTCCAAATCACTAGAATGGTACTAAATCTGGAATGGTTCCAAATGCTAAAATCAATGCTAAAAGCGATTCCTAAAAATGTATTTCTACACTGTCTTAGAATTGGCATGTTGTTGATTTGGCACGATGATAGATTGTCATATGCAATAGCATTGTGCCCATAGGATTTTTTTATAACTAATTGGCATTGATTGAGCTGTCAATTGTGTTTTGTTGTTATATTTCAATTTGAACACCCAACATGGTTCGAAATGAGAAGTATGGGAAACGAATGTGGACGATTTTATTGCGGAGTGTCCGGGCGCAAATGCAAAACAACAATCGGACGGACGGATAAACAGGATATTGTCTATCTGTAGTGTGATCATACGGAGAAACAAAGACGGAGAAAACACGTCAAGTCTGTTTTTCCATTATAGGGCGTGATTACTCCAAAACCGACTGAGACGGAGAAGCCCTGAGATTTTGATTCTTCTTGGGAGCCACGGCTTTCATTGTCGGCCAAGTTCCATTGCAGATCTTGAGCTACGATATCTTCTGCCCAAGATCCGTCTCAAGCAGTAGTTGACAAAAGTTTGAAGATTCCCGGTCTGGGTAGAGGTAACTTTCCACGTCTCCAGATCTGAGTGGAGCGCCAGATTACGCTAATCCACGCAAAGGGGGCTAGAGCTTTGTTGCCTCGGGCACAAATATCAATATCTGTGCCACCATCAAAAGTCAACAATCTCTCAAGATAGCAAAATGGATCAATAAAAAATATTTAATTAGGAAGTCCTTATAATCCCTTTGGAGCCCAAGCAAAAAAAGAGGTTTTCATCCTGTAAAATAACTTTCTCTTCAGAGTCCAGACAAAAAGGTAAGCATTTCGAAATGGCTAATCAGTAAAAATAATTTGTAAGTCGTACAAAGCCTTTTGGAATGACTTAACATTATATTAATTGAAGTGAAGCAAACAAATAACGTATAAATCGAAAATGATCCGAAAATGAAAAAGTTAGCACGCTGCCAAATGCCGACTCATTCCAATGCTAAATGCCGGTTTTGGCTGTGAAGAAACTAAATTTATCAAGCATAGATAAAAATCCCCATGTTAAATTTGTTGGCATCGTGCTATTGAGTGAAGAAAACCGCCCTAACTAAATTACTCTATAACGCCTTACGACACTTAAAACAAAATATCATCCCAACCTCACTAGAAATATGGGAACATTTAAGACCATTAAACTATAAATTTTACCGTAAAAAAAGCCTGACCTGGCTGAATATTTAAAGAGAAACCATCATATTTTTTTTTTCGATATTTAATATTTTAGTATTTTAATTAATACATTATATATTGATTATTTTTAATTATTTAAAAAATCGAAAATGAAAATCTTAATTTAAATATGGATTAGAGATATACATTTTTCCTGAATTTACAAAATTCTATATTTCGAGATTTATTTTGGGTATATTTATTTCAAAATAATGAATCAATTCCAATCCTTCTTTTTGCTATAATTTCTCTGTACTAGTTAGTAGAAGATAAGTTTTAAATTATTGTGCAAATCTGACACAAAAAAGTAAGTAACAAAAGTTTATCGATTTTGTAAATCTCAAAATACCGTATAAAATATACAAGTAAATCCTACCAGTATATACGTATAAGTATAGTATATAGTGTTTGCTCAAGATTAGGATTATAGTATATACATTTCTGTACCTTCTGCTTGTACCCAGGTGAGCAGCGCCAAGAGTGCGCATTTCTGTGTTTCGTGTAGGAGAAAAGATGCAAACACAAAGATACCGAAGAGAACTCGTGTTTGGGATGCTGGAGCGTTGTGCTTGTGATTGTGCTTGTGATGTGTACTCGTCGAAAACCATATTAAGGAGCAAAGTCTGAATAATGCCATCCCGTTCTTTGTACAAGCATCGCCGCCAGATCTCTGGGATTGCCTATATAATATTTGTATACATATTTTAGTATGTATTTAAATATGTGTATTGTGTATGTATAATATGCTTGTGAATATATAGTATGGAATTAAATTCGTGAAAACATATGTATTCACGGGGTTTACGAGTATATGTGCGTGGTCATGGTCACGCTTTGTATAAAATAAACAAACAATTTTGTACTTTAAAGGATGTGATTTTAGAACCCGATTTCGACTATCAGAGAGGGGTGAACTTTAAATATGTAATGGTTCTTAGCCTATATACATTATATTGGAATAAAAAAACAAAAGATTTATTATTATATAAAAAAACAAGTGATAATCGATATTCGCCATATCGTTTTTCGGTTAATCGTAGTAGTCTAAAAATATGTTTCTAGCGCTTGCGGGTGCTACTTGTTTATTTGACGGCTGTATGTGTATGTGTGTCGGCTAATCATAATTCGATAGATCGTAATTGTCGGCTAATCGGATTTCGATATTCAGATTTCAATTGAATCATTTGACAAATATAGTATGTCAGCGCAGTCAGTGTGTCGTATTAGTCGTATTAATCATATAGGCGGACCAGAAAATGTTTAGGGAGCGACATATCGTCACGTTTACAAAATTCTGTTTTTCAAAATTCTAGTTTTAAAATTTTATTTTTAAAATTTTAGTTTTACAAAATTTTGCGTTTTCAAAGTTCTGGATTACAAAATTCAGAATTAAAAAAAACGTGTTAACATATGCGCACGTTTGAGTGTATTTTATTAAAGCACAAAAATAACTCTTAATGGAAGTTTTTTATTCTGGTTTTAAAGGTCCTTCAGCTAAAAAAAACTGAATAACCTCAACTTTCTTATTAAACAAACCAACCTGGACAACAGCACGGCCTCAATATTCTGCCAAATAGGGTATTCTTCAGCACTTATTTAACTTCTCACTAAATATTTCTTATTTCCCTTAGATACAGCTTCAATGATTTTTGGAAGTTACTTTCATCTGAAAGCAATTTTTTTATTATTTAATTTCTATAGAGACAAATATCAATTATGTCCTCAGAGCCGGAACTTGGACCATAAAATGGAATACATGGTTTATGTAATATTTCTATTTCTATCCCCATGCCCCCCCGGATCTGGCAGTGGTATTAATCGTGATTCGTAAAGCCAATCGTAGTACAATAAGTTTTATTCACTCATTCTAAAAATAATTTTTATTTTATTTCTTAAATATAATAAAAATGTCCGAAATGTAAAATAATTATAACTAAAAATAAAATTTACTGCTTTTTTTGTAAAATATAAATAAATGTATATAAGCTTCGGGGGAGGGTGAGGGGATTAGGGAACAGGGTGGAGTCTGACCGTTCTAAGCCTTATACAATAGTTTAAGTTTAGTTCCA
>JAAAKO020050284.1:0-26056 GCA_010015015.2 Bolitophila cinerea
TGAAAACAAAATGGATTTTGTACTAGTGGCGCCCTCTCATAGAAACGATACGAACTTTTCAGCCGACCTGTTATACTGACTGAAACCGGTAGAAAAAATGAATGAATATTTTTAGGACAGGAACCCACCTTTGGAATCTTGTTATTATACTTGAAATCCTGGCTTAAGGACCTGATAAGAATAATATGAGTGTAACCTAATCTGCATTTAATATCCAGTGCCATAATCTAAGCTTGTGGGTTTTCTGAATGCTGGCAAAGTCAAAATATTTCATTGCTTATTTATGGCTGCTGGAAAGATCAAAAATGACATTCTAGCATCAGTCTTCGAAGTATTCTCGTCATCTTCAAACTTCTTGTCGTTGAACGACACAAATTGTTAAGTATCCACACCCGATTTTTGTCATCATGCTGAAATGTTTGAAGAAAAAGCTGGAGGTCTGTACTATTATATACAGAAATGAGGATAAGTATAGGTTTTCTCACGTTCCAATGAAAGGTGAAACATAACTAACGCTGTATTCTTATAGAATACTCATTTAGTACTCCGACTAAGGTCGGACCACGAATCTAATCTTACAAGATCATTTGTAGCTGTGATTTTGAAGTATGTTTCCCGATGGGCTCATTGTACTATTCATTAGTAGGTGTACTACTAGCAAATTAATCCTTCTAAAACAACCAATTATTTATTATATATTCTCGTCATTATTAACAGAGATCAATGAGTACGCCATACGAATCGGCATAGACCCGGAGAAGGAACCACATCTCCTGTACTTGGCCAAAGATGGTCTTATCCAGGCTTTGCCTAGTGATTGGCAAATCTGGTATGTATATTCCTTCTTATTTGTCTATAATATATTCTTACAAGTCTTTTTTAAAATTTCTTGTTTATTTTATGAACAGTTTCCACAAGCCGCATGGCATCTACTACATCAACACCAAGACCAAAGCGAGTCAGTGGGATCATCCGCTGGACGCCGACTATCGCAAACTCGTCGACAAGGCACGCCTGAACTCGCCGGCCGGTGGAGACTGCTCCGAAGACTTTTCGCAAATTGACTCCGGCATTAAAAGTCTACAGGGCAACGAGGACTCGGAGCTGATAACGGATGTCTCACAAACTATTTCACGTATAATGGACAAGTTCGCTGGTCACACGAGCCGTTTCCTGGCACCGATCGAGAAACGGGCCACAGTAGTAGGTAGTGTAGTAGGTAGTGGTGCTGCTGTTAGTGGTGGTACCGCTGCTAGTCTACCGCAAACTATCCTCCCGCTAGACAGACCCAATAACAAACGATTTGAGGTGACGAACTACGCGAACGGAGGCGCTGCACCGCCACAGATTGGACTGCACATTCGGACCGAAGATAGTTCCAGCGGTCCACTATCGTTCTCCATTAAACCAGCGGCCACCCGAGAAAGCCGTTTCAAAGGTCTTACATTGTCCGGCACCGGATCAATGTTTCTAAAGTCAAACATTCGCAAAACAGAGGATGCTACAAGTACAACACCGATTGACATTGATCGTGGCCGACAACATCATACCCTGACCGAGTCAGGTCTAGTTTCGGGTAGTCCCAGTGTGAAGGGTATCCTGCGTGATTCCAGCCTTACGGACGTACGGCACAAACACCAATTCTCAGCAGATAGCAGTCGGCACACCGACCAGGACTCGGAAGAACGCAAAAGCGTTCGCTTCAATCTCGAACGATCGTTGATGCCTGCTGCCGAACACACTGATCCATACCGGGATTCAAGTGAAGAGGAAGCCGACGAAGAATGGGACTTTACAGAGGGAGCTGAAGCTCATGAGACATTCGTCAGAGAAATAAAGCTGGTACCATTTAAGACCGGCAACAATACCGTGTCATACAAGCCACCGGTGCCACTGAAGAGTCAACTTTCACTGGACGAACTCCGTAAACCCTCCGCAAATCGTCTGTCCGCAATGGTGCGCACACTCAGTAATGACAGTGGCACCAGCGGTGAGAAATCTAGCCTGTCAACGTTGTTTGAACGTCAAATTGACAGACCGGTGTCTGTGAAACCATTATACGATGACACAGACTCTGAATCAGCTGCTGGATCGTTGCGAGGACACGTCCGGCATATTGATGCGGTTCAATCGATACGACCACAAAAGAGAATTGAATTAAAGCCAGAGACTGATGATTTGGAACTAATAGCTGAGAAAGAAGAGCTTACCCAACAAATGCACGAGCGATTGGAGATATTCAAGGAACAGCTTACTAAAGAGCAGACAAAAGAAGAGCAACGAATACGAACAGAAATGGAAACAGAAATAGCTGCACTGCAGAAGGAAATGAATGAGAGAAAGAAACTGGTAGAAACGGAAAGCCTCTCAGAAAGTGATAAAATGGAATTGCATCGAGTAACGGAGTCTGAAGAGATTCAGTACAAGAATGATTTGCAGGAAGCTTTGGAGAAATTACGTTTGGAAAATAGTGAACGTCTAAAAGAGGAACTAAACAAGGAACAACTAAAACTTGATCGAGAGCTCGAAGAGCAACGCTCAAAACTCGAGAGCTCAACCCAATCTAAACTAACAGAGACCGCTGCCACGCTCCAAGAACAAATTACCGCTCTTAAGGTGGACATTGAGTCTCAGCATAGCCTCGAAGCGGATCGCTTTAATCAACAGCTCAAGGATGAGTTTGAGGTGAAGCGCAACGAGTGCAGTGCCCAGCACAAGGCGGCAGTTGCGATTCTCCAGAAGAATCACACGGAAATACTGCAAGACCTCGAGCGGGATCTAAAGACCGAAGAGGATCTGTTGCGCAAGGAACACATTACGAATTTGTCCCAGTTAAAGCACAAGCTAGCCGATGAGCTCGAGTTTGAGCGTCAACGCATGCGAGAGTCGGGTGACAATCATCAGTACGAGAAGATGCGATGTGAGAAGCGTTTGCTCGAAGACAAGTACCGGTGCTTGAAGGAGAAGTACGTACGACTTAAAGGTGACGTTAAAATGTCTCTGGAGCGACGGAATAGACGGCGAGAGCATCAGAGCATCACCACGGGTTCGGAAACTGAACGATCTAACTCGAACAAACACTCAATCGGAAACAGCGAGAATCGCAGTGGTTCGGTATCAACGACAGCCTCACATGCGCTGGATCAGCAACACGGAAAACCTCCGGCAGCACCATCCACACCGAAGCAGCATCATCCGAACAAGCTACGCGAACAACTGCGCGGTAAGTCCGTGGAGCATGACAAGAGTTTCGGAGCGGCCGCAAAGTATTTGTCACACATTCAGCAGTACCAGGACGACACCACTTCGGTTTCGCAGAGTGACACCACGATCTCGAATAACTACAAACAGGTTCGGTATCTACCGGTGCAGTCTTCGCTGGGTGACAATGGAAACTCTGACTCGGAGGCTTTCCGACGAAACCAAGAGAACAATAACGTTTGCCGACAGCGCAAGAAGATCTTTACACGCATGAAGTCGGCGTCCACGTCTCGCCTGAACTCGGGCAATGCTCGTGCGGAGCCACAGCGTCCGTGCACACCGGTCGAAAATCTACGGCGTCAGCTCCAGAAATTGGAAGATCTCGAAGATCAGTTTCCGGATAATACGCTGGACACGACCTATCACTTGCGCTATCCGTTTACGGAGACGACAATTGGCGGCAAAGAGACAGCAGCCGGAAATAGCTCGGAGCTAGAGTTTTTCAAACATCGAATTCACATGGAACGAGACTCGGTACGCAGGGCTAAGGATTCTCTGCGTACGCAGCGCACAAATTTCCGACTGCGTCAGCGTGAGATCAAACAGCGACACAAGAGCTCGAATCGTCATACACTGGATCAGTTGATTCAGGAAGAGAAGGAACTAACTGAAATGGAAGTGAATTTACATCGAACGCGTGCGCTGCTCGGCGAGAAGGTGATCCGACTACGGCATCTCGAGCACTCACTGCAGCGTGTCTACGAGAAGGATAAACCTGGCACTGGGTCAGCAGCGGCGGCAGCAGCAGCAGCTTCTGTGGATTTGACTGAAGACAATAAATTCCACAAGATTGAGGACGCAACAATCAGTGATCTATCGTCACATTCGAGTAGCGGATTTAGTAGCACTGACTTTGGCAGTGAGACGAACCAGGGTGTCGTGCATGTCCGGCGCAAGGCAATGTACCAGGAATCATCAGAGATCATTCAGAGTCTGGAGCATCTCAACGCTGAGATTCGAGAGATCTGGGACATTCTCAGTAAACAGCATTCTCATGGTAATTGGGGCGATACACAGCGCACCTACTTTTCTCTATATTACCCTTGCGGTGTCTGTTATTATTCTAAATCAAAGTATTTTCTCATCCACAGGATTACCGCCACCACCATCCATTCTATACAAAGAGCTTGGCTGGCCCATTCTCAGTGGGTCCGGTGCAGGCGGAGGCGGCACCGCCTCAGGCATCACACCGGCGGCCGAATTAATGCAAACCACCACTCCGCCGACGCTGGCCGACCGACTCGAGACGTACCGTCAGTTGGCCGCTAGTCGTAATGTGGCGACCGGTACGGCGGCTCCTGGTATTCTTCCCACTCTGGCCGCCAACTTGATTGTCTCGCATTCTCCAGCTGCCGGCAGTGGCGCTAGTGTCGGCGCTAGTTTGGTGGAACGCACACAGGACCTACGGAATTGGCTGCGACAGGCCAAGAACGAGCACGAGTATTTAAATGCTGCTGGTGGGCAACATCCAGGCTAATTTGTAGAGGAAATCCTTGATGATGTTCTTGTAACAATTTCAATTTTGATGCAGAAAATTTATTTTAATTTTTTATTCAATTAAAAAAATGTAACTTTAAACAAAAACTGTATCAAATCTATTTTGTTATTTTGAAATTAACACAATTATCCAATTGATAGCAATTCAATAATAATAATTGTATTTTTATCAAATGCAATCTTTAAAAAATGAAATACTCAAAAATATGTCAATACAACTTTAGACAAGATCTATATTAACTATATTTAAAGTCCCCCAAATTACGTCCATGCCACACACTGACACGAATTGAATAATTAATAAATCAGTGCCTATGTTTCACGAGAAAATGTGTAATTTCGTCTCTGGGAAATAACGCCTAATTACAAGAGTACCAACAACAATTGCACTAAGTGCAATATCCTCTTTTTCGCAGCTGTGCTAACGTGTTATTGGTTATTGTTTCTCGATTTGGTTGATATTTTTCGTGATGCAATGAAATAACGTTCAAGAGATAAATTATAAACTATATATTTTTAAGAGATTATCATTAAGTTATATTAAAAAAAATGTCCAAATATAAATATATCTATATTATTATGTCCAATTTTTTTATGTACACCGTCCAATTATTTTCAATTCGTCTGTCCGCGTACTCCGTTGCTGATATTATTTTTTACTTGTAAAAAATATTAATTTTAATTTTAAAATAAAACATTTAAAAAATAAAATAAAAGTTGCCAGAGAGCCGGCTGGCGGACGAAGACAGCCTTTCTTATGTGTACTAATCGTTATTTTAATGTATTATGTATTTTATTCGAATTCGGTTTAAAATTACAGATATTTGATGTTGAACTAAAATATGATCTTCTGACTTGAATTACAGGCCAGAATTATTATAATAATAAATTAAACAAAAAATATGAATACTTAAAATGCACACTTATATACACACAAGTATCTACTGAATTACAAATATACATAAACTTTAATTATGTTATTGTGGAATTAAACAAAAAATAATATTATCTACTTTAAATGTTGTGTTTTTTTAATATTTATTGAGGCTCAACATAGATGTGCAATTTTGAGGCACATAAAAAAATAGGCACAGCCCGTTAGTTGTCCGTCAAAATGAAAAAAAAAACAAATGCAATTAAATTATAAAGTTCTCCAAAATTGTCAAGCAAGTTCTCGATCTCACCTTATGTTCTCTTATATCAAAAGATCATAGAAGCAAATTTTTTGAACTCTCTACTGACCCGATTCTTTCAAAGAAATTGTGTAACTATACAACAACGAATTGGCAATTGGGTCAAGTTTACTGAGCTCATAGCCGAAAGAGCAGACGAGTGGGACTTTTAAACGGATTCCATCGAAGGTCTACATGAGATTGCTGTAGCGTGGCTTACTGGAGAGCTTCGTGGATATTTTGAGTCCTCCTAATATCTCAAATCAATCAGACAAATCATCAGAGAAACCATTGTCTCTAGTAGTCAAATGATCTAAAAAATATTATATCTAAGGTGGTTGAGAAAGTCTTATAGGTTTAGCCCGTGGTGCAAATAATATTTAATGATGTTAAACCGTATTTCATTGCTAGATTTTTGTGATGAGATCTAGGGTAAATCCTTAAGAGATATCATATGTATTTATGTTTGAAGAATATATAGGCTGTCTCTGGTGATATTCTTCGTTGATACCTTGTAAAGTATAAAATTAAGATTAGATTGATTATGGAATATACGTCTCTCCATGTTTACCCATTTAACTCTTTTATTCTAATGTATTATAAATACCTCTATTGTAGCTGCTAGACTACTTTAATATCCTGTGATTTGCTATTAGGCTCCAGGAATTTCAAAACTTCACCACAACCGATGTGTCCATAACATATCTTTGGCTTGGATTTTTCTTGGCCATTGTGTATTGATGTATTTAATATTATACAACCTCTAAATGTTGTAACTCGCTAAGACCATTATCGGTTTGAAGTCTGGCTTTCCTCTTGATAATGACCTTTGTAATATAATACTATAGGAGCAAAAGATTCTGCAAAATTGCGATAAAGACTTCTTGTGGAGATGAAGAATCATAGGGTAAACTTCTCTTATTAAACTCCGTTCGAGTTAGATAGAATATCTCGAAAAATGGATTATAATACTGGATTCCCATCCTAACTCTTTTTAATTTACACCCCGTCTACATCTGTCCTTGCTACTTTCTTATTTCGATCCTTACCAAACTGGGTACTACCATCCTTTAGAAAAACTGGTTTTTGGTAGCGAGCTACTAAAGCTCTCTTTTGATTTCATACCGTCGGTTAGGGTCTGACGTGTAACAACCTTTAAAGTACAACATATAGCACATGGGTCTACTGATGAAAGACAATTATTTTATCCCATTTGACTATAGCTCTTTCAAGATAGGTAAAAAAACTGGATTGTGGAATTTATGGTCCCTCGACAGGAATTGTATTGTCACTCCGAAACAGATTGCAGACTGTCTAAACTGTTTCTAAATAGATAATGTGCTACTAAAATAATGCGTTCAATCCTAGTGGCGACGAAATGGAGTCTTGGTTTGTGGTACAGCCTACAGCGTGCCTCTCAGTCAACCACACAGAGATCAAGTTCTCGGTGATTTCTAGATCACAAAAAAACTCGCTTCATTCTTCCTCCATTATGAAGAAACGGGTTCTGGCCAGTAAATCTGTCCAATTTATTATTAACCAATACTAAACCTAAGTTTTATTTCTCTCCACTTTTAATTGATTCAGTAATTAGGTGATTGATTGATTAAATTATTGATTTAGGTATTGGATAAATCAAATTTTGAGTGACTGATAAAAATAAAATTGTCCTCTTATTAAAACTTATTAAAAACTAAAATTGTATCCGCTTAAAAATTCGAAAACGAGCTCTAATATTTAATATCTGTGCTCTAACTTTTTATGAATGTGCTCTATAAGGTAATGATGGTAATGCAGACCATTTCAATCAAGTATGAGCACTACATTCTTTGGATGTTGTATATATTAGAGCACTTTCATTAAAAGATAGAACACATTAATAAAATATTAGAGCACGTAATGAATTAATGAGTAGACATATTTGAATTTATTAAAGGGTAATTTTCAATTATTTAGCGTATTTTAATTTATAAGAGCACAACATTTTTTTTCTATGGCATTTTTGCTAGAGTTCATTTTTATAAATATATTGAACATTTTCATTTTTAAATGGTCGCATTATTTTGAATTAAAATAAAATTAAAATAAACAGAGCGATTTATTGAGTGCTTTTAACATACTTTAGAAGACAGAGTATTTAAATATAGAGAAATATATTTATTAAGTGATTGAGAGAATTAGAGATTAAGTTATTGAGTTATTGAGTAAATGAGTGATTTAGTGAATATGTAATTGATTGAAGAAGTGAATCAGTGATTGATTGATTGAGCAGTCAAATGATTAAGTACTACTTTGATTAATTGAAATATTTATTTAGAAATAAATGTTATTTTGAATGAGTGATTAATAAGTTAAATGACTGAGAGATTGATGGAATGATTGATTTAGTGATTGGAAGTTAGGTATTTACTTATTTGGAATTAAGTTTATGAACTTGCTTTTATGTATTAGTATACCCGCGATAAACTTTTTCACAATCAAAGAACATAATATTTACTGTTTTTATATTTACTTTTTTGAGATTATAGCTATTCTGGTATTCATTATTTGCTGGAGAACAGCAATTGTTGAATAAACTCTTTTGAATGTTTCCATCTCACACAAAAATATAATTGGTAATAACAACTCGTTTAGTTGTTTTTTGGTGCTTTTTTGCTAATTGTTTGCCTCGCAAAACAACAATTATAATACCACCAAAAAAAGCAATCTATTTCTTCATAAATACAATTCTTTTGGCGCGCTGTAGTGCGCATTTTTTTTAACAAAACAAGAAAAAAAAATTAAAACGCCGTTAAGGGGATGTGGAACAGTTCTTGCGAAATAATATCACAACTGTAGTTTTAACACTTTATTCCGCAATTGTAGTTTTCCAGCAAATTAATTTATTTTGCCTTTGAAGTTCCAGCAAAATAATGTCAGAATAGCTAATCTAAAAAAAAGTTTGTTCCTAAATATTCTGTTCATCTGAAAGCTATTGACAACAAAGTTATTCTTGCTATGCTAATGACATAAAAGGTAATATTTCTGAATTATTATACTAACATATTATTCTTCAAATAATAAATTCCTGACATCCAGTGAGTGATGGAGTGATTGAGTGTTTGAGTCATTGAGTTATTGAGTGATTGACTTATTGAGTGATTCAGTGACTGATAAAAATAGTTGAAATATTTTAAAATAATATCTATTTAGACTCAAAGATGATAGAATTATGAAGCGCATTAGATATTTCTATACATATTTAAGTATAGTGAGAGAGCAAAAAGCTAAAGAGTATGTTAGTAAATAAGAGTGTGTGATTAACTTAGGTAGTGACTAGGTGAATAATTAAGCAACTGAATAACTGAGCGAATGATAGAATGACTAATTGATGCAGTTTTCAGACACCTACACAATATTAATTGAGATTTGTTTTTAGTTTATAAACACTATTATAGAGTAAATTAGATATAAATTATAGAGTATGTAAACTATTATCTCTATTTCTAATAGTTATTGAATGATTGGCTAAGTGAGATATTGACTAGCTCTGATTGAGCAAGTGATTGTATTTGTGACTGAGGGATTGGGATTGAAATGGTGTTTTTGATTGAGTGTGTTATATATACTTTAAAATACTTAAAGATAATTAAACCAAATCAGTTAATCAATTATTCAGTTTAATCATGGTATATTTCGCTAGATCAACACAATACCCGAGAGAGACAACGCGTCGGAATTGGAATTCGGACCGCGTGGGTTTGATTCCCGGCAATCACCTCTTGCTAATATAGCAAGAAAGATCTTTGTATATGAAGTTATCTCAAAAAATATGTACATTTGCCTTGTAAAATCTGTTAGAGTCGCTTTCAAGGCAAATTAAGAATCCAATTATGGATGTAATACGAGTGCTCGAACAAGGATTTAAAGACTAGAGCAGTTCAGCATTAGCAGTACATGATTTGAATAATCGTGTGAACCCGTAAAAAATGTCGTGTGCGATATGGTACACCAGCTCCTATATCCCGTATGGGACGGAAAAAAGAGGGATCGAAACATGAAAAACCAAAATAAGATCTATTAACAAATTTAATAATCAATCGAACACAACAATAGTATACTAATTAATAATTGTAATTCTTTTTTAATTATACCCAACATTTATTAAAATATATTTCAATATTCATAAACAACAATTGAAATGAGCAAAGTGAGGTGTGTGTGTGTGTGTGTGTGGGTTCAACCGAATTATTTGAATATTCTTGAGAAAGGATTTACTATAATATAAGTTTATTTATATACACGTATTACACGTTACACCATTTGCACGTAATGCACAGTATACATACTAAATTAAAATAAAATTTACTAACTGTAACTAAAAGTACCATCTTTAATATAATGACTTCTTATAACCTATAAAGAAAACTCAAAACTAAAAGTGTTCGTAGTATTCGCAATTTTAGACTTAAAATTGCGTAACAACAAATAAGTCAGTACTAAAATTGTTATTGTTACACGCACAATGTACTAAATGTAAAGATGTCTTAAGTGCGTTTGACTTGAGCGTATACAATGTACACATAAGAAAAACAATTTTCGTACCAAGTCATCGAGAGTGTGAAAAAATAAATAATTCTGTGCTGGTGACCACCGGGAGTCCGCGCGGGAAATCACCACAGAGAGGCGTTTCTAATCTTGATTACAATAATTTTCTAACGAAAGTTGCTGATGAGTTACGTGGACTTGTTTGTGGCCACCGAGTTTTTGAGCGCCTCCACGTCAACACCTTCGCCACCGTTCTGACTGTTCTTGTAGCCTGAGAAGAAGGTCAGTGCTTTCATCAGCTGATAGCTCTTCGAGACCGGCAGATTGGAGTCGTAAAGGTTTTTGCTGCCCTTGCAGTCCACGTAAAACCACCAGTTGCACTTTAGAATGGTCTGATCGAAGAGCGTACTCTCGGGACACAGAAACGACTTCATTATTAGACCGTCATCGGTGAGGGCACACACATGGAAGACCTGTAGATAGAGAAATTATACTATATTAGAAATATAAAAAAAATATACGAGAAAATGTTTTTTTAATTAAATAAATATATATTTCGTCTTTTTAAATAAAGTTTAATTTTAATGTGAATATTGGTCGACAACAATAGCTTCAACTGGAACCACAGGTGTAGGAGGAGGAGCAGAGTAGGTATTCTTCTTGGCACACAAACACGCACATGGACACTCGGGATTTGCGCCTTTGTACAAGCTTCCATCCGCACCGGAAACCATAAAACTCTTTACATTCGGTCCAACGTCACCGTACTGTTTATTAAAAGTGCCCTTCTGCATCACACGCTCCGCCGCAGTGGTGGTCGTCTGGGATCCTCCACAGAACCGTGTCTGCCCACTGGCATTGTACGGCTCTGCGCTGGTATCGCACTTTTGGAAACGATTAAGATAGATACAAGGATCCGTAGGTTTCGGCAATTTTCCCGACAAGTGAGTGGTGCTAATGGGTACAAGCAAAGCCGCCTTTGCCTCTTGAGCCACACTTAGTTTTGTCATTGCCTTTTCAACGCATCTCTGGTTTACCAGGCGTTTGCACGAGATACAGTCCAGATTCCGGAGCAGTTGACACGTTGTACCAGCCGCCTCGGGAATCAGCGAGAAAACTTCAGCGAAACATTCCAATTTGGCCTGAAATTCCATTAGCCTGTCGACTATGTACTGCTTCAGCGCCGGAATACAGATCTTGTCCAGTTTGGCGTCCAGCATTTCCTGGATCTCACGCATGGTCAGGTAGAACAGTGCTTCAAATTTAGCTTGTTTCAGGGTAGCTTCTTTGAAACTGGTATTAAGAGCGTGTAGTTTTTTCTGGAGCTTCTTTAATTTCTTTTGATCGTGCTTTGCGGATTTACTGGATCGACTGGATCGGCTGGATTTTGTAGATCTTCTTGATTTTCCTGATCTTCCTGATTTGCCAGATCTGCCAGATCTGCCAGATCTACCTGATCTAATAGATCTTTTGGAGGCATTCGATTGAGATCTAGACGACTTACTACTTTTTCGAGACACTCGTGATGATGATCGTTTGCTCGATCTGGTCGAGGGTCGAGATCGGCTTGTCTTTGCTGACTCGATGTTTATTGGTTGCACCACTTGCTCAAGTTCAGAGGATTCTTTATTTCTATTGTCGTTACTTGAATCCAATAGTTTCTCTTTTTGTTCGATATTGAGCTGCGGATCGGATTCTAAGAAGCTAGAAAGAATTTTACCGGCAGCTTTTTTTGATTTGATTTTTTGAAGTGTTTTTTCTTCTCCTTGCACTATTTCAAGTGAGGATGCTTTACTGGAGTTAGTAGCTAATTCAAATTGGGCTTTTCGAGATGTTTTCGTCTTTACCGTTGATATAGACGGAGTTTGCTGGCTGTGAGCCGACGAGTCCGATGATCTACGACGATGTTTGAATTCGTTGGTCTTACTGACACGCTCTTTACCGGAAGCACTGTCCGCATATCCGCCTCTAATTGACAATTGTTTCGAATGCTCTACTGAGCCTACAGACGACGACCTTCTGAGTTTAGATTTAGACTTGGCAAAATTCGGTACTTCCGTAACCGAAGCTTCATTAGAATCTATTTTCGATATATCGGACCGTTTTTCTGCCGCTAATACTGACCCTTCATCAGAGCCCCGCTTCGAACCCATTGACGACGTGTTCAAAATCCTTTCGCTAGACATATCGGATTCGGGCGATGAACTTGAATCATAGCTCGAACTGCTCGAACTTGAATAGGCCTGCTCATTACAGTTACAATTATCCAACTCGTATCCGAACGCTTGAATCATTTCGGCAAGTTTCCGCAGCCCAATCTCAACGGCATCCATGCGCTTTGACATATTTAGCATTGTCCACATCCGAGTGATGCCACTGGTTTCACAGTTACTAAGGTTTGATAGTAGGTCTTTGTTTTCAGGCAGTACATTCGCAAGCACATCGTGCAAACTATTCAAACGGCACTCGAGCTCTTTGATATTTTCCGCTGAAATAACCGAAATCGGAACCAGCGGAAATCCTGGAGGCATACCATTAGCTGTCCTTGCATCGGTTCCACTCATCGGTGTAATAGAAAGTATGGTATTTATTTGGCTAAGCGCTTGAGGTGTCTTTCTCTCGACAGCCGAACGCTTTTCTAGATTATTCGGATCCACAGCGTACTCGGTGATCTCTAGAATGGGCAGCTTAGGAATTGTAGTAATTTGTTTTTCGAGGACGGCGCTGCCGGCGCCGCGGAACTCTATCCGACGATCAGGCAAGTTCAGACTGTGAATAATTACGTGCAGCAGCGAGTGCAGCACGGTTATGTTAATTACACCGAACTCGGGTGTGGCCAGGGCCATGTCAACCATCTGGTGCATATTGATGAGGAGCGGAGCCATGATTTAGAATTTTGGATAAAAGCGGTAAAAGGGAATTGTATAAAAGTCACGAGCGTGTTATTGATCTGAACGATTTGTTTTGATCGAATGTGTCAGACAAACGCTACTTTGTGAGAATTCCAATTTTTTATATGAGAATAGGAAAAACGTTGTAATTTTTTCTTAAATAACGTTGTGATTTTCATTTGATTTTTTTTACAAATAAGTAATTTGATTTTTCAGTCATTTGGTTTTTATTTTTAGGATTTCGTCAGGCACCCTTCATTTTGTTCTAGCAAAAACGTTGTTAATTTGACCATGTTTTTTATCCCTTCAAGGACATTAGACAAGCTAATGATTAATTTCTTACCATACACCCCAGATCCATGTCTCCGTACAGTCCGGGAAAGTGTTTCTGATCACCGCAATGGAAAGATGTTGCCGGCAAGTCCACTTTGCTCATGAAATTGTCATCAAAGTTCTTATCGTATCCGACCGGATAGTATTCCTTGGGTGCGTTCATGACCTATAGATAGATAGAAAATTCGATAAAGAAAAACATATTTTCGAACTACAATTTTTCAGTCTAACCTTGCTGCCTCCGGCCATCGCATACTTTTCGGTGGTTGGCCTTGCGGTTGTTGTTGTCGTCGTAGTGGTTGATGGTCTGGTGGGCGCACGTGTGGGCTGTCTCGTGGTGGTGGTCGTTGGCGACGTCATTTGCTTAAACATGTCCATTTGTTGTTGCATCTGCTGGGCCTGTTGGTCAGCCAACAATTGTTGCTGTCTCATCTGAATTGCCCGCTGGATTGCCTCAACACTAACATTCGCCACGGCCGCCAGCTCTTCAACCGTATGACCCATTAGATCGATGTGCGGAACACTAGATTGACTAGACAGCGGCGTCGGGATGTCCTAGTTTCGGAGAGAAGTTAGTAGGTAAGTGAGAGTCCTGTCAAAGTCTTAATTTAGTACCTCTCTAACGATGTTCTGTTTCTTGAAGGTCGAGTGTTTGTTTAAGACTTCGTTGGTTCGATCCAACTGACCAATTTGACCGGTAGAAATTCTAGAGACTGACGATGGAATCGCCTGGAAGGCAGGCACATCGAATTTTTGCGATGGACTATTGCTGGGAATCTTCTGAACAACGCTTTGTGGTCGGAACGGCTGGGCGTACGTGTAGTTAGTGGTCTGCATGAGTTTGGTCTGATTTATTTATATAGAATTTTAGTAAAATTAAGTTTATAGACTTATACCTGACTTTGTGTGGGATACTGATACATCACTTTTCGATTGAAAGAATTCTGGGGCTTCGCATCAGAGATCTCGTTTTTGGCTGGAATCGGACGGAAAGCTGGTACACCCAGCGGTAGTGATTTGGCCTCGGTCATCGTTGGTGCGACGGCTGCAGTGGGTTTCCGGTACACCGGTCCAGCTGGAGTGACCGGCACTGGTGCTCTAGCCGTTAGTGCCTGAGGTCGATTCTGTTGAATTGATGCTGACTGCGTTGCCTATATGTATAATTGTATATATAAATCCATTTTCTATTTATCTTTTATTTAACTTCTATTTTCCACTATACGTTATAATATTATAATTCAAAGCGTAGCAGCGCACGTTTTTTTATTATCTTCTGAATGAATAATTACACAAGAGTGAAAGCTGCAAATCTCATTGAAATCTGATCTACATTGTAAAAACGTTATAATAATGGTGAACGTGCACACGCAATTTTAAATAAAATAAAATAAATCGCATTCGAAGCGCATTGAGGATGCAAGCTATAAATTATGGCTACAAACTAAATTATTTTATAATCGTTTTTTTATGAATATTAATTGTAAAGTGAAGAGATTAAATTGTTACGGGTAATTGAGAGGCTGGAAGCACTCCGATGCTGTTGCTGAAAGCCCGTTGGTCGAGCGATCGTCGCTTGTTTCCCTCCACGTTTCCAAGGGATTCACCGAAGCCAAGTTCATCGCCCACACTGAAACCTGCAATACAAAAATAAAACACGTTAGAGATTATTCTTTAAAATCTAGAGATGCCTCTTTTTGTATAATTTAAACATTTATAACATTTCAACAATTTTTATCTTAATCGACAAGTGTGCCACATTTAAAATGGGTGCACTTGAATTTTATTAATAACTTTACCATATATATATAATATTATATAACATCGTTTATTATACTTTATGCATTTGTACTAGTTAGCTGCATTCGATTAATAACTAGTTTTTAGAAATGTGCAACGTGCAGCAGCGCACACAGTTTGTGATGGATTGGAAATAAATGCATTTTATAATTTGTGTACATAATTATTTGACGCCGACGTGACGCGTGATGCGTTTAAGTTAAATATACAGTTCGGAATAAAAATTGATGAGTTTTATAGGTAAAAAAAGTTGGACAAGTTTACGTATTGAGGTTATGTTATGAGGTTATGTCAAAAAGTAAACGGTATTCTGTCGTTTAAATTTAAAAATAAATTTATGTTTTCCGAGATTAGTAAATATGTGAATTTTTGGGTGAAATTTGTTTTTGGTGAATTGTGATTTTTGATGTATTCGTCTTTTTTCGAATTAATTTTTTGGTTACATCAGTTTTCAGTTTTCGACAAACTTTTGTATTTTTTAGTGAACAAATAAGTTTTTTGAATTTGAATGAAATTGTTTTCACTGAATTTAGTATTATTTATTGTATTTTTGGTGAATTCAGTTTTCGGTAAAAGGCGAGTTATAAATGAATTGTGTAATTGATGAAATGAGTTTTAATAAGTTAACAGTTTTTTCACTCATTTGAAATATTTTAATAATATGTTTGTAAATTTTTGATTTTACTTAATTTTTCATTAATTTTGTTTTTGGTGAATTGATTTTTAGATGAATATAGTTATAGGTTAAGAGAATTGTTTTTTATTTGCATAATTGAGTTATGATTTAATTGTGTTTTTTGTGCATTGTGTTTTCGACTAATTTAGTTGCTGGTGATGAATTGTGTTTTCAAGGAATACGGTTTTAATTTTTTTAAAGGCATCCAACATATATTTATCATTACAATTTAGAAATATTTTTTACGTAATTCATTATTAAAACTATCGACCAAATGAACCATTTCGTCTGGAAATTGTAACTACGTTTAAAAATAAGGTTTTAAGAATATCATCAGGTTTGATATCCAAGTACTAAGTTCGAAACTGAAGATCATTTCAGCTCGCGCTGATAGTCAGATTTTTCCAGCTCGAACTACTAGTGTCTCAAAACTAAGCTGAAAATATTTCAGCTAGCTGAAAACAAAACGAAGTGACTATTGTATTGTTTTCATAGTAAAACCCTGGGAAAAGATGGCGGTTATTTATGTTCTGTCTGAACATCGTTAACTTTGAGATATTAATAATAAACAAACATATTATTTGTGAGAGATTTTGATTTTTTTAACATTCAGCCGTGGAATTTTCAGTTTCGGTTTCGGTTTCATCGAAAACTAAGTTCTAAGGCTATACTTGGTACATCTGTGGCATCTGATGACGAACAAGAAATGAAAAAAATAAATAAAAACGGATAATCGAAAATTATTAAAAATTGTGCAGATCATTATGGTAATGTCAGCAAGCAGTTTACTTGTTTTATGTAATCAAAAGCAAAAAAACAAGTAAAACCCGTTTAATAGGGGTGATATCTTTTAGGGTACGTGAACTTGATGATTACCCTAAGGGATGAATTATTGTTATTGATCCAATTTCAAAGACCGTTCCACATTTCAAAATGCAACTATCTATTAGGGCAGCGGAGAAGATAGAGACAAGATAAAGATATAAAACTAGAGCGAAGAAGAAAGATTTAGCTATAGAGAGGAAAGAGCGACAAAATAGAGAGATATTCTAGGTATATAAAGGGACAGATATAGATTCTACGGGGTATAACTATAGGAACACTATATTTAAAACTTTAAAATGAATAAATAAATATAAGTTTTGTCAAACTTTAGTAAATTATACATTTAACAAGACTAAATTTTATATGCTAATAAAAAAATATATAATTTAGTTCAGAACTCAATTAGATATAAACACCATTTTTCTCTAATTTTGGATTTATGGTGTTGGGAAGTTTAGCAGTTTAACGGCTATTTTGTTATTTCACAAACAATTTACCTATTTTTAAATTAATAATAAACATTTTAGGGTTAATTACATACTTTTTAATATAAACGGTTTGTATTTGTAGCATAAACAGGCATAAAACTGTTTTTGCGAATACAGTTTTAATTTCAACTTAGTGATTTAAGTGAAAGAATCCAAATGCATGTAGATTGAAAGCTTCCTATCTCATTCTAAATCGACAATTATTAAAACAGGGTCTTTCTAACTTGAGAAACCCGAGGATAAGCCTTTTTCCAGCATTGGGTTTCTGTTTCCCCCATTATTTAATAAAATACATATTAATATACAATTTTAATATTGTATTGATTTATAAAATAATAAAGATTTTCTCGTTTTTTTAAAATAATTTAGTGTTTAAGAATTTTTAATAAAATTACGTTAACTATTGTATAATTACATATACATGGTTTTTGTATTGTATTGTATGGTATTGTTTAAATATAAAAAACATAAAAAATATTATGTTTTTTTTGTTTCCCTAAGATTTTTTTATTGAGCGGATAGTCAGGCTATGCTAAAGACCGTGCATTTATATTGAATAACGTCAAGAGCAGTTGAATAATGCCTTGATCTTCTAAACTAACTTATACCCGCAGTTCAATAGAAAATATCTAGGAACGAGCAGTACGATGAAGTGACCATAGACGGATCAAGAATTGACATATATATGGACCAAAGCCAACAGTTAATTAGCATTTCTTTATTCTCTTATTTTAAAACATATACGAGATACGTAGAAATATGAAAAATCGTTTTGTTAAATAATTATTGTTAGTTTCTGGAACACCCTTTATCAAATATTGCAATTACTTTACAATTAAGTGTCAAAAACTGTTTAGAAATTCTGACGCGATATAATTAAAAAGTTTGCTTTTTTAGAAATTAAGTTGCGCCATAATTTCTAAATAAAATGTATATTTTCAGAAATTGTGTTGTGTTTCTCTTAGAATTGGAATCTAGAAATTATTTCTGGTCAGAATTTTGTAATCTTTACTTGCATTTTGATACTATTGTGGTATTTGATGTTTTTGTTGTTTTTTAATAAAATAAAAAAGTTCGCGCGGCAGCGCGTTTTTAAAATACTGTCTCCGAGAGAATGAATTGCTTGTTAATAATTGTTTTTTGGTTCATATTTTACTTAACTATTTTTTAAACAGAATGGTCACAAAAAAGAGTAAAAAGGAGCAAAAATCTGGAATATCATTCAGGGACAAGAATAAATATTTTGCTCTCAAAACTCAAAGATGTAGCATTTTTTCAAAACTCAAACTTTTAGACACATTTTCTGAAAATATACACATTATTCAGAAACTCTGGCACGACAAAATTTCTTAATTTAAATTTAAATGGAAGTTAATAGAAATTCATTAACGTCAAAATTTCTTAGTTGTTAAAAATCTACGATTTTAAATTTCTGTCTCGTCAGAATTTCTAAATTTTGGTTTCAAAATTGTGTCGCTAGTAATTGTGACACTTTGGCTATTTTTACATCATAACGCAGCTGGTTTGTTGTTAATTCATGTAAACGTTTTTCACGGGTGTCAGGAGTTTTCCTTTTTAAAAATAACACTTTTAAGATTTTTACGAAATAATAATATTTTAGTTCTTATCATACCTTATTTTTAGTTTTTCTGATGAAAATAACTTCCAAGTAATTACTAATATTACAAACAAAATTTCTAACATTTGAATTTTTGCTGATATGTTAACCGCACATATGTAAATTTCACAAATGTAAATGGCAAATATGACTTTTCCTAGAAATATTAATTTGTAAATTACAAATGTTATATTGCAATGTACGCAGAATTAAATCTGATGTATATTAATATATTTTTTTCGTCGTATATGTAAATTCCTATATCCTTTTCCGAGCAAATATCGATTATCGAAAAGTAGTCTAATCTACTTATGAGAATAAAATAAAACATATATAAGTTTACAAAATAACATTTTCACATATTAACATTTTTAAATACTTTTAATATGTTGTTGGGTATATCATTTTAAGTCTAAACACCTTACTTTATTTCTTTTACATTTTGTTTGATGTTTTAACTTTAATTATAACCTATAAAGACTGATCTCATCATAAAGTAACCTCCTAATGGATCATTGCCTCAACATAACAAACATCTTCACACAATATGAGTTAAGAACACACCGCTTTGCAGAAATTATCAAATATTTAGGTTAAATGGCTATTGTCTTTTGAGCTCTTATGTTATCTTCATATATAAAGTAATATATCTGAATATGTATAAATTATAAGCATGTTGTTTAATACCAATCAAATTATTGAAATATTAAATATATGATTTATTATTTATGCAATTACTGTGTTCACTGTGCTTTGCTCACATTTAAATTATGAAATAAATAACAATATCTCATTGAATCTATTTACGTGTATACCTATAAATGTACTCGTATGTAAAAAAAAGACATAATAGTACACATTTATTGCGAATTTTTATACCTGTACTTGCAATTGAATCTTTGGGTACAGCTGAGGTCGGCAAAGTCAATCATATTCAGACGAGTCGAGGAACTCACTTTCATCCGATTAAATTTTGCGAATCATTTAACATATACGCAAATTGTGAATAATTTAAATAGTATATAAATATATACATAATCATATAGATTTTTTACTTTTCCTAAATACATAATACTCGTATTCATATATACCTGTAATAAAAAGGTGTGAAAATACAAAAGATCACGACACACACGGCCTATAAAACGCAAATTAAAATAACTCACGGTCTATATCTGTAAATTTAATTGTATGCTGCTTAAGCAGTAAATGTATGTACTAAAAAACACATATTAACTCCTCAATTTATGTTTATGTAATATGAGCTGCACGTTGCATGTGTTTTTGTGTAAGTGTAGACAATATTTGGCATTTATTTTCAATTGTTCGGTTTTACACGAAAGAATGCTGCCGCTTTTATGTTATTGCGTCTCTTATTTATTAGTTAAAAATCCATTTGAGACTATGAGACATTTAGACTGTGAATTTTGGAGTCTTTAAGAGATTGTGCGAGACAAGCGAGGTAAATCTGAAGATTCCCGATGCGATCATAATTGCACATATGTACAAGATACGAGCTTATGTGTATTGCAATCCGATTTACCTTACATATGTAAAATTTGTTCGATTTGATTGGCAGACAAATTGAATTGTATTATTCGTCTTTGACCTTCAAATCAATTTTGGTAGTTGCTCGTACAAAATTGGACAAAACATAATATATACTTTTTATACGTGCTTGTTATATATATTTTTTAATTGTTTCGCATTAGCTTTGCATGCAATGGTACCGAATGACCGAATCTATTATTGTTAACTAAAAAAAACTATAAAAAAATAATAAATGATATTACGTGCCTTAAAGTTGTTTTATTTGTTAAACAGGTTCTGTGGCATCAATTAACAATAAATAAATTGCATTTTAACAGATTTGACTTCGAGGTGTTTAGTTATTTTAGATGTATTCTGTGATTAGCAAATTAATACGTGTACATTAGAGTAACCAATTAATTTAGTCAAAATAGACTATTTTAGACCAATATTTTCGTCGCGTGAGTCATGCAACGGTTTTTTGAAGGTACATACGTATTTGGATTTCCTCCCGGAAACGCTGGTGGCGTGATCGACTCATCGAAATTGTAGCTGTCCATAGACGAGAAACTTTTTTGCAAAAAAAAACTAATATTGTTTCATCGACAATATAGAAAGTAAAGCTTTTTCATGTTGTCATTGTACATTTTTTAAATATAAAGTCTATGAATTTTAAATTAAACCATAATATTATAACCCCAATGAGTGTGCTGATAATTGTTTCTTGATAAAATTTCCTAAAGTTATATCCCAATATTTACATATCAACGTCATTTTTACGTCCCAATGTATTTTTTTGTTCCCACGTTTTTTTAACTCCCAACGTAATTTTTATGTCAACGTGTAATTTGGGCGGCATGAAATATACTTCATAACATTTTCAGTACACAACAACAATCACTCTTCTTTTTTAACAAAAAGCGAAGAAGAGAGAAAAGATATTTTGGGATATTTTTACAAGATATAGTTTGCCTGTCACCGTAATTTGTATGTCCCAATGTTTTTTTAATTCTCCGACTGGGAACTGCTTAAAGTTTAAATAGACAACATAAATAAACCAACGAGAAAATCAAAACAAAACGAATACGGTAACATCACAAAGTAGACATTATAATTAGATTCTAATGAAAGGGAAAAAGGGTAAAATATTACAATAAGAAACCAATTGAAGTATATTTCAGTTGATCTTTAAATAACATGAATAATATACTTGTATATAAACTATTTATATGTAAATACAGAGAATTCAGAAAAAAACATAATATATATATATATATATATATATAAATATTTGAAGTTAAAACATAGAAAACTATATTAACAAACAACTATTATTGTAATTTAAAATAGTTCTACATTATAAAATCATTGTTTTAGATTTTAATCAACATAATAAAAGCTACATATTATTATTAAACACTCTGTTTGCTTGCTAAGGATAATAGCTTAGTTTCCAAAACAGTATTCATAGTAAAAGCATTCAACATAATACTTATTACTTAAATATCCTTAATAAGAATTTATTAGATTGTTTTTCCTACAATTTTCCATTTCCTTTTTGCTTAAGGGGATTATTCTCTCAAACTATCAAAAATGCATTTACAATACCCCAAAATCGCGTTTAGACCACAACGACCTGAATGTATTCTCAGTTTACCCTTATACAAATACGTAAAAGCATGTTTACATTTTTTTCATTTTTTTTAGAAATATATAAAAATTAAAAAAAAATAAAAATAATAACTATACAAATAATAATGTAGTTTTGAATAAAAATTTAAGAAGAGGATTAGTGCTAAAAAAACATATTCAATTTATTTATTTATGCTTATATCAGACACTCTTCTGTATATATTTAACTTGTGTTTTTGTTGGAATTATGTACCGCGGTTATTTAATTACTTATTTCATACAAAAACTTTT
Source organism: Bolitophila cinerea (assembly GCA_010015015.2). Classification (NCBI taxonomy): domain Eukaryota; kingdom Metazoa; phylum Arthropoda; class Insecta; order Diptera; family Mycetophilidae; genus Bolitophila; species Bolitophila cinerea. The sequence continues at coordinate 22,539 of JAAAKO020050284.1, forward strand.
TTAAAATTAAGTGTAAGTTTCTGGACTATAAATCTTAAAAAATATACGAAAGTCGACGAGAAGTATGCCCACCGTGTTTATGTCTATAAAAATGTAATAAAAGTCTGCGGGATGAAATTTTTTTGTATGAATGTCTACGAATTATATATCCGTAAAGTAAAAATTAAACGCAAGTAGAGTGTTTATTTTAAAAATATAGTTTTTTTTTGACGAAATACTGATGCTTTAATTAAAAGTAGCGATTGGTAATTACATTTTTTGGTTTTTAACAAATAAATAAAACACTTGAATAAAACTTATAACAACAGAAATTAGATTTATTATTAAACATAAAAATGCAAATGACAAAAAATCTATCGATGGTCATATATACCAACTGAAGTTTAAAGAAAGTTTTTAAATCGAAAGAAATATTTGCAAAATACCAAAAGTAACTAAAATATTAATTAAAGCGATGAAAAACCTCAAACTAAAGCTAAAAACTTAGGCTTAATGACCCTTGTTTTTTATTTCAATAAGACTCTTATATACAAAGTTACAGCTTTTCAAAAACCATAAAAAACAGCAAATGTATCTCCTTCTTTTTAATTATTTGACTGAGTGTATTATGCTATAATTTTTTTTAATAAGCATACATATATTGATTTTAATTTTATCGAGGCTTATTTACTCCCGTAATATGGTGTACAATAGGGTGGCCGTTATTTTGAAAATTATCGGGCCGCCCCCTAATTTACTCTAAACACAAAAATACAATTTGTGGATTTTTTTCAGAATTTTATATTTATGTTTAACCCTCGACCAGTTTTCTATATAAAGAATAATACATTTTTCTGACTTTGTACCTAGTATTGAATTGTTAGACTAATTTCGGGCCTAGGACCCTTATTAATTATTAATTATTAGGACCAAAAAATGATTAAAAAAATAGCTGCATCATTAGATTTTGATACATTTTCGATTCTTTTAACCCTTTATCTCCCACCCTCAGTCCTCTGATTATGCAGTTATTTAAAAAAGATATTTATTCATTCCTAATTATTTTTTTATTTTTTTGGCATGTAAACTTTTTTTATTCAAATTTAAAACACCCCTAAAGAAGAGATGGATATTTGACTATTATTAAAAATATGCACTGAACATTATTGCGTTTTTGTTTTTTTTACGTTTCAGCTTCAATTTTTGCATTTCTTCCCTTTCTCGAATTGCCATTATTTAAAATGGGTTAACCTATACAAAATATTACGGGTATAGGAGTAATTTTATTTTTAAATTGTAGAATCTATCTCGTTGACTAAAATATATGAATTTTATTTCGTATAATTAAATAGTAGTTTAAAGTCAGTAAAATTCCTTGAATATTATATATAAATGGACGAGGGTTAAACATCAATATAAAATTATGAAAAAATCCACATTTTTTTATTTGTTCAGAGCAGATTTGGGAGGCGGTTCGATTAAAATGTAATTAAAACTCATATAACGCCTTCCCTAATGTACACATTTTGATAATATGCACTTAAATATAATAAAAATGTTCTAACCAAAAGACATGAATGCAAAATCTCAAAATAGTTGGTCTCATTAGATTGAAAATTCGATCAGCTATATTTGAGTACCCCTAGAGCCTAGAGTCATGTTTTAAATGTACACACTTATATGTTTACACATTATATGCAATGACTATATTTAGGACTACAAAAAAACAAGAAAACAAGAAAAAAAACAACAAGAATATTGAACTAACCTCTTTAAAAAATATATAAGCCAATTTAGGAAATTAGATTGTTACCCAATTAAAATATAATAACAAAATAAACATAATGGAGAAATCAATTTTTCTAAGATTATTTCTTTCAAAATAAGTTATTGAAAAATGTTTATAATATTTTTTTTCCAGGACTGCAATTTTTTCTAGACTTTTCGGCACGCTATCTTGCAGTTAGTATACATTCGTTTTAAAATAATTAACGTTAGCATTTAAACTCGAATATCAGTCTGGCATATATAGCCTCAAAATTACCAAGCAATTAAACAAACGCCAAACAATTCTTTGACATGCCAAAGCAAACATACAGAGTATACACAGCACAAAAATATCAAAGCTCAAAAGATTCAGGACGAAAAACCGTCCTAAATGTTCCTAAATGTTTTCGCTCCCTTTCGAATTATATATGCGCTATGCTAAGGTCTTACGCTTGTGTTTATGTTTTAAATTAGTCAAGGATACATATGTACATTAATTAAAAGGTGCCAGCGCGGAAGCTATTTTCTAAATACTTTCTTGTTAATTTTATAATGAACGCTGTGTACGTTTTATAATAATGAATTTAATATCATGACGTTTTTATGTCATTAGCTCCTGAGCTGTCCTCTTTGTGTATACTCGCCTCACCAAATACTGGTGACTGTGTATATATTCCAATTATTTTTAAAAAAATGTCATATGCAATTTTCAATGTATCATTTTTTCTCTGTGATTTTGTTTCAATAAATACTACAATACAAAAACATATTCTACCCTCTCTTATTTCAGATACAACAACAATGAAACGTGTTGCGCGCAAGTTAATTAAAAAACATCCGTAATTAAGTTCGAGCTCGCAATTCAAAGAGCTTTGACTGTGAAGCTTGTCGAGAGTTTTCTCGAAAGTTTTAACGGAAATCAAAGGCCGAATCGGCGGCGCGGCATAAGAAAAATACAATTACTGCTTTCAGAGTTTCGCACACACAATCAGTTTCCCGGCGAGGACGAGCTGCTGGCCGCGGACTTTGGAACACGCTAATCGAAATAAACTTCGAACAGCACTTTTCTCTTTAGTTTCTGCGAAAGTCTGCTGATTCTTTGGCGCACATATACAATTCTATCTCTATTATATAAATTATACATACTAGTATATGCATTTATGTTCCATTATATACAAACTAGGATTTTCGATGCTGGCCACCGAACTTCGGATCAATTTAATATCAAATTAATTTGAAACTTTCCGGCGAGCATATGCAGAAAACTTTCGTACAAATTTGCAAATTGCATTTCAGTCGCTTTAAGACTTGGCCGATTTCAAACAGGCAACACACAATAAACATATGGGGGCGGGTTTTGCGTGTGAAGCCGTGAGAGGCAGCACCAGCAACGTCGACGGACGTCCTGACCGGAGCTTGGGAATCTCTTTTGTGTGTGTGTGTGTGCGTGTGTGGTGCCGCACAACTTTATACTCGTCTATATATATATATAGTATACAGCAAACTTTGAATTGAGAACATGTTTATTTTGTATGTATGCTCAACGCGTTCGTGTGCATAACACGAACGAGATTATGTGCGAACATATAAAAGCATTCATCAAGGGAGCATATTAGATTTGGAATGTCAGGAATATTTGGTGTGAAGTTTTAGGCAAATATCAATGTCGGACACACGAAACTATATGAGCTTCGGATAGTTGTTTGTACAAGTATAAACTCGACTTTGAGCTAAAAGCTCAAACACAAAAACAACCCTTTGATGATAATGTT
>JAAAKO020050285.1:0-11188 GCA_010015015.2 Bolitophila cinerea
CCTACAAATCATATGGATTATTACATAGCAACGCCATCTATGTTTCATCCTACGGACTTATTGAGTGATGTGTTAGTTGTCCTTAGTTTATTTAAAGCTGTGGTGAAAGTAAATTTACTTATAGATTTTACTATCTCATCCCTTTATCAGATGTTTTATAAAAAAAGACATACAGAAAAACAACATACAAATTTGTCAGTTTTTCAAAATTTAAAAAATGGCGTCTTTCATAGTATTGTCAGAAAATCGAAATAAATTTGATCTTCGGTTAAATTTAACCTCTGTTTACTTAAGCTCGGGATAAATGAAATTCGAGGAAAAAGGGTTTTAATGCAGTAATTCAAGCCAAATTTACCGCTAAAAACTTCAAAATAATAATATTTACCTAAACACTATGCAAGTCTGTAAGAGCGATCAAGGCAAATTGAGTTAGTTTTCTTACTCCCTTAAATTTTTGTTCTCCCACGTATTATAAATATTTTCAATATTTCAACAACACTCAATTTGACTCGATTTGACTCGATCGCTTTACAGACTTCCACTTAGGTCAGTTTAGTGAGGGAATGCCAACTATATCATTTATTATCGGTTCCAGGCCAACATTTCTTCTTGGAAAAAGAAATAGCCGGTGAATTAGCACGAAATGGATCCAAATTTTTTCTTATTTTATCTGAACTTACCATAATAGGCATCTCTTCTTTAGGAGAGCAAATACCCAAAATCGCACGAACGAAATTAAAACTTTAAAATAAGATTCAATCGAAACTTGTAGGCAAGCTGGTTCCGTCTTCAGCAAACCTTATAGATATAACTCCTCCATTCTAATAAATAGTTTCCGAAGTAAACTAAAAATACTAGTTCAACTACATATATAGATCATTGTTTCATAAACCATCTTATCATCTAATCAGAGTCATTGATTCACCGGTATGTAGTGGATTCAACATGAAAAGTACTAAGACCACAACAATTTTTTATTGACTTCACTGTTGAAATATTCAAAACTAACATAACCTCATTTTATGCATAACGTGTTTCTAAAATACGTGATAAAATCGGGCGCGTGGATTGTGCGGATTGAAAAAATTGTAACTGAGCTAAAAAAGACTATACAACAGGTTAAAAAATAAATAAATGATGAAGCTTCTTTGTCTACAAATTTGAAAAATCATCAATATACTATTTGTTGTGTAGTGGAGGTTGCCCTTATTACGGAATTTAAATTTCCTTGCAATAGTTATCCTTAGAGGAGGGGTGGGTTTTAAGAAAATGTTTTTGCTAAAATAGAAAATAGTAGAATGTTGAGTAATGTTCCTTAAAAGATGGAGTTTTCTCTATAGGTTGTTTTACGATTTAAACATTTCGCGAGCGGTTAAAGTGTCTGATCGCCACGCTGAAAATTAAGATGATTTTTAAATACATAAAAAGAAGAAATAAATACGTTTGTTTTTATTAAAAAAGAATGCAGAGAAAATAACAATAAGTATCCGTTCCTCTTCGTAGTTAAAATTACACCGTTTAGAAGTAGAAATATTGATGGTATTTAAACTGTTTTAACATAACTGATAATAAGGAACAATTACTCAAGTACGTTCACATCATATAAAAAAAAAATCTTTATGTTAATTAGAGAAGTGAGATGCCCAAATATTAGGATTAGTGCTGCTCAACATTTTCCAATTTTGTAGGTTATCTTCCTTTTAATACACTATCTCTTTGAAATCAATAATAAAGGGATGATTTTTACTTCAAACCCCTCCAATCCCTTAAAGGCGATTTGCAAAGATTATTTGGTAAAAATGCTCAAATGCGCAAACTTTTCTTTCTTTACATTTAGTTAGACTTTGTTTTGTTTTTATAAGAAGACAAATTCAATTGTGTAAAATAATTGTTTCTCTTGTTTTGGACCCTAACATGATTTGATGATTCCACAATTCCTGAAAACAGTTGTTTATCATGTATTTTCTCATGTATTGACATATTAAAAGTTAATATGCAAAATTTTCTTCGTTAAAAAGAATATTTTTTCCTGTTTAATGTTTCATAAGTGTTTGAAGGATCAATGAGCTGAAAATTCCCGTACTATTCTGTTGGGCGTTATCGAAAAATACTGCTTCCACTGTATACTTTGATTATATTAAATAACCGCGTAGAAACTGGCCTAATCGTCTTCAAAATATTAAAATACATATTCTTATATTCTCGACACATTAAAGGAAACGGCGTTTTTTATGTTCATCTCAAAGAACCATGAAATTTGGAAATCCTTCATGTTATGTTGAACCATTTTATATCTAGCTTGTCTACTTAGAAAATGTTTCTAAAGATCTACTGATTTTAGAGCACATGAAGTCCATAACATACATTGTTCAAAGACCCAAAATTGAATATCCTGAATACGGTAATATCCGGCTCAAAGGACCACGAGCACGAATACTCTTCTGTTGCCAATGACAACAACTTAACACTTTTAAACCATTGCGGAAAACATCGAAATTGAACTACAAATAAGTTAAATTGGACATTGGATTATCTTGTTTGGTGTTGCCACTGTGCGGCTTGCGCACGAGTGCAGCATGTATTACATACCAGAGATAACGGTAATGTAGCAAATGCGCACGGCACCTTGTACGCGCTCACGTGCTCTGTGTGTCGTCGTGTCTGCGTTCTGCTAACAACGGGTAGTTTTTGGTGTTGTTGCTTTTTGTCTATGCGCCCTCAGCAGCCACCACAGAATCAGACACACCCTCACCCTTGTGCATCGCGCTCACACAATAATGCGCTATGTGTATGGAATTTTAAAATTGGTAACAAATAAATAAAAACGTTTCTTCGCTATATCCGGAAAATATGTTTGTTATATGTATTTTCATATATATATTCTGGAGGCGAAATCATAAAATGCAGAAACGTTTTGTGTTGACCTCGTAAATTTGTGGTATAATATGTGTTCAGAGCTCGTTGCATTCCTTTAATATATAATATATGTATTATATAAAATGTAAAAGAGATAAATTAGAAAAAAATAAATGTAAACTACTAGCAGCAACTAGCAAGCGAGAAAGAGAGAGAGCACGGAATGAAGAAAATGCTTGTGCTTGAGCTCGTATGTTGAGTTTCTACACACTCTATAATTGAAAAGTTATGTTTGCCGGATTTTCCTGTGTGCGTGCATAAATATTAAACTATATATAAACCGCCCCTAAAAATGTATGTGTATATGTTAGAAGAAATATTTATATATAAAGATTATATAATATAAATTTTATACACTTAATAATGGCCTGTTGGAGCCAAACGCAAGTTAATATATATACTCGTATTTTTTCTTTTTTTTGTAAAGTTTTCATGCGGATTTTTCTTCTATTTTTTTCGTCGAAAGACATTCTTCCCCTTTTTCATGCGTGTGTACATAAAAATTACATATGTAGTACATGTATACCAGTTTAGCTCTCTTGCATTATATGTTATTATATGTATGTAAATAAAAAACAGACTATAATATACATATACTAAATATAAAGGCAAATGACGACGACCGAACGGCCGGAGCAGGGCGCAGAGCAGCACGGAGCGGCGGATCAAGCGTGAACATTGAACTGCACAGCATTTTCCGGATTTTAAAGTTTTCCATACTTTTTTTCATCTCCGTAAGAACGGAGCTGCGAAGCATGTTGGGATTTTGATCAATAAAAAGAACGTGTAGCTCGAGGCTCGTGTGATTCGCATACATAAATACTTGAGTAAGTAATCACCATTTTTGTTGTTGTAAATGGAGCTTTCTTGATTAACATTTATTTTAGTATACATATAAAATATTTGTATGATTATGAATTAATATATCTAAATATATACTCGTAATTTAACTTAATTAAAAATAAAACTGAAGTTTAACTTTGATAATCTATGTATTTGAAAATACTTACAATATTTTTTTCCAATTCATTATTGTTTTTGTTATGTTATTTAAAGCCTTATTTCAATCACCATAGCTATGTAAACATTTTATAGACATTTATCTTCATTACAAATTTATAGTACTTTGATCTAATTTTTATTATTTTATATTATTTTTTACTTTATATTTCTTTTTATTCGATTTTTTTTTAGATTGTAGGAAAAATCTTCAGATAAATTTCAACGTCTTCAATCTTTCTAAAATCTTAAATATATGGAAATTAGATACCTTTTTTTAGATATTATTTAATGATAAACTAAAATATAATTATTTTGGAATCGATTGGTTCTTCCTCCTGTACAAAGTTAAATTGATCTTGCTAACATATAAACAAGTTAGAGCAACAATAAAAAAAGTCCAATTTGAAATAAATTTAAATTAAAATAAATTAAACTTTCTAATTAGCTCACAGAAAACTGGCTAAATAACAAAAATGAAATAATTATAAGTACACGTAGTAGGCGAAATCAATTGGCTACGAATTTTAACCACGAATAAATTTAAAATGGTGTGTTATATGATCGTGAAACATACGCTTCTTGGAATCCACGTTTCTACAAACCAACGATTCTTTTCGAAGACCATGCTTCACGAACCTTACGCTTCACAAAATCTAAAATCTCAAAAATCATAGATTACGAAAATGTATAATGCATATATTTCTGTCACCCTATATAATAGCAAAAACTATAAAAAAAACCGCCAATTTTATTATTGAAAATTCCTTGAAACACTATAACGGAAATAACTGGTGCAACTGGTGTATATATAAATATATTTATATATGAAAACGCCTGGTGTCATATAAAGGCAGTATTTAGGTTTGAAAATCCTTACAATTGTTTCAAAACTCAATATAGGTTGTTTCAAACATAATTATGATTATGTTGATTTTTAGTGTAGATTAGGATGCCGCATGATTCGATTTCTAAAAAAATTGAATTTAACATACCCTCAGGCAACGAAAGTCGTTTTTTATATTAATTAACCTTTTTTAATGTTTATCGGCAGCGCATTTTATTAAAATTTTAAAATAGCAGTAAAACTAAAAAATGGTAATTTTTCATTTTGGATGCATTGGTTGGTTTTTTTAAATTCCTAACCAAAAACCTAGTTTTTGACCAAAACTTACCTCTAATCAAAGATATTCCAGTTTAATTAAATATTTTCTATATGACATTTCAAATGGAATGCTCTGGCGAAAGACTATAATATATTATAATACATAATATTATTTTTTACACTTAATCTTGAAATTAAGAGAAATATCGCGTTTTTATTTATTCCATATAAACTCAGTTTTTTATAACAATTTATGATAATTTACCCTACTGTAGATGTTTATTATTAGAAACAACCCCAATAGTAATATTATATTAGTTCTAAAAGAACATATTTTTTATAGAATTTCTTAACGGTTTTCTTATGGTAATAAGACATCTTCATTTACCTTATTTCTCTTCATTTTATAGAAGTCTAAGTCTTCAATCAATCAAGTTACATTTGCGTTAAGATTACCTTTTTCACAAATTATCTAATTATTAATTTAGTATCACTATTCGGAACCTTTTAGTTGTAAACTCTTTTTATTGTGGCCACATATATTGCTATGTCCCGTTCCTTATTCCTTATTGCTTTATATCTTTATCTTAGTGATTGTTCTCAATATTAGTGTCTCTTCTATATCTTTGTATTTGATGTAAACAACTCTCCACTTTATTATAAGTTCATTGCAAGAAGCTCAATCGGAACTCGGAAGTAACGATCATCACTTGTCATCAGATCGTCTTAAAGACAACATGTTTAATCTTTTAAATTTAATAAATATAATTTTTAATTCTTTAAATTCAGTGTTCAATTAAAAAGATAAACCATGACACAATAGTATTTGCTCTCGATGATATTCTCGCAAGGGGGGCATTGCCGCATGCCTGACTATTTCAAAAACTTTTTAATTTGATCCATGAGATCATCAAATAAGAATTGTCATAATTAGGAATTGTCTTCTAGGTACGAACTTATTTAAATCATGTATTACTCGATCCTCGGTATTGGTTGCAGACTGATATCTCCTTTCTATCCCCGATGATAATGCTCGATAGTACAGCCGCGTGTGGTATGATTGATGCTATGTTCCTCCCACAAAAAAACAAGCCATTTTCATGTTCAATGCGTGGGAATGAATGGGGACGGCAGATACGATCTTCAGCCGCTTTTAAAATTGGAACACGAAGAAGAAGGATTGTTTTTGCATTTGTGATTTGAGATTACTATACTTTAAACATTCTCAACAAAAAATATTTATGATTTTAGGGAAAATGTAATCTTTACTGCACTGTAACTTGGTTATTATTAGACTTAGAAAAAACTTGTTACAAAAATAATGTATATATTCTACAAGTGTGTGGAACATCTTTTATCTGTAGAAATATCCGTTGATAAGTTCTTCTAAAAAATAACTATTCTTTGTACCATTAATCCAATATGACGATTTTAGCTCACCACCCCAAGGTCGAAAACTTGGATTTTTCAATAGGGCTTATACCTAAACAACTTATCAAAATATCAAAACTACTCCATCTTTTGCACGGCAAAGGTCCCCTGCTGACTGGACTAAATATAGTTTTTTACCACACTCATCATTCATTTTGTTTGTGTTGATTATTTTTAGCGTAAAATTGATCAAAATATAATGATTTTCCGACAAATGCTTCGATTATTAACAAATATTAAATTTTTTAACAATAATCGAAAAAAAAACAGATTTGAGATTTTAACCAAAATATGTAAAGTGAGTCGATTCCAAAACAGGTATATAATCACGTTGCTCGCGAGACCGTAATGCCCCGGGTGGCCACTTAGCAATTATTCATGTTCACTGTTTTTTGTTTGATTGAATTCCTGAAGCTGAAACCACTGCTAATAGGTGAATACATTAGTTTCCAAATCAAATCATACGACTATTTCATCAGTTTGCACAAGTCAATATTTTAAATTGAAACCCTCCCAGTAATGGAAAAGGCAGTTTTTCGTAGGTAAAATGGATTGAGAAGAACTTAAATGGAGACATCAATAAATATAACATAGTCTAATTTTGCCGGACGTTTTTTTTTGGACGACCACCATTTTGTTTCTGCACTAGTTTAAAGCCGTTTTTTTTGGCGTCCGTATGGCATATAGTCATATACAATATCAGTGAAAGCTATTAGCGAATTTGTAAACATGGTCATCGTTATGGGATACATCAGTCCAACCAATATCAAAGTGGAGCTAGTTTCTACTCTGGAGAGCCTGCTCTTTCGTTTACAACCCCGGGACATAATCAATAAGATAAAGTTCGAGTACTTTCTCATGGAGCCTATTCGACATATTTAGCCCACTCGGATTATTTTCTATTTCCAAACTTTAAAAAATTTCTCTGTGTTTTTGGCTAATTTGAGGAACTCGATGATTCTCACTATAAACAGGGTATCAAAGCTTTTGAGAATCGCTTGGAAAAGTGTATCCTTCAAAAAGAGAAATAAAGATATATTCTCCCAAATATTTTGCGTTTTCTCTGTTAGGTCGGGAAGTTCTGGGACCACCTATAGTTGATAATTTGTCTGATAGTGATGATTAAGATAAACGTAAGACCGACATTTTTTATTTTAGCGAGAGTAGACGATCAGAGATATACTGATAAAATCGATGACCACGTTTTACTTATATCTAAATGATGAGAATATTTTCACGCGTGAAATGGCTGGTCAATTCGATTTCAAGTATGTGTACGAGGATGATAACAGCACACAGACGCTAGAGCGTCATCAAGCCGATAAAGAGCCCTTCAACGAGGAGAACCGTCAAACATTAATTATTATATGTTGCGTACGTTACGGACGGGAAGCACTTTTACGGACTTCTGCTGTTGGTAAGTACACGAATGTCTGTATCCGCGCGACCGCATAATATCTAAACTGCACGTCCTGTACTTTAACGTAGGAGCCAGTTGGAGCTTGCTATTGTTGAGTGTTATAGAGTTTAGTTACAGTGCTGGATGCCTCGTCCTACTATTTATATGCGAAAACGAGCTTTTTCCAACTTTGTAATAAAAAACTGAATTTGAGTGCCGAGAATGTCGGGTTCATGTCCACTAAATTTGCACCCAGGTGAGTAAAACACACCTAGTACTTACAGTTATTCATATCGCAATCTCGTTACTTTTGTTTTTATTGAATATAGGAAGGATTTAGGTGTTAGACAGATAAATATATATATATATATATACATATAGATTTGTGAGATTGTCTCCCCAAAAATAAGGCGGCATGGGCCTATTATGGCTCCCTCAGTGATAATGTTTATATTATTATTTACAATACCAACCAACTACGTAAATAGAGCGATCACAAAAACAAACCACTATACCAAATCCTCCAACTACAATTAAAAGCAGCAACAGCTAATCTACGAAATTTGTATGGTGAAAGTGAACATTTTAGTCATAGTCATTGTGACGTTTGTCATCATTAAAAGTACATTTTTTACGAAAATAATAGAGAATATCTTTACATTTAAGCTGTATGTTTATTGCAAAATCACGTACAACATTATTAGCGCATCGTGTATTATTGGCCGTCCTCAGTGAATTAGAATAAGTGAACAAATTCGATTTAAAAGTTTTGATTTTACGGGTGAGTTTCAGCGTTGATGTTTTTCTTGACACCTGACAGTCATCAGAAATGCCAACATCAAGAACGCCACCGCCTATAACGCCACCGCGCACAAGATCAGCTGCATCACGACAAATGTCAACAGTCGGTAATGCAGGTGAGATGGAGGCGGATCCTGGTACAAAAAAACGTAAACGAACAGATGAACATATCGAAAATGATGAAGTTTTTGAAAAATCTTTGAAAAATGAAATTATTGATTTGAAGTTATTATTAATCGAATCTAATAATAAGATTAATAAGTTAACTGAATTAGTGCTGCAGATTCTCGACATTAATACAAAATTAAACAATGAATGCAAATCAGCAAACCTAAGTACTGACAAAATAGCGGAGGAATTAAAAATATTAAGCAACAATCAACAGATAGAAATAAAATCACGAAAAACAACAATTACTACTGAAAACAAACAAAAAACTCTAGCAGATGTTGTTAAATTAGGAAATAATCCTGTTGTTGTAATAAAGCCAAAAATCACCCAGGATTGTAACAAAACGAAATCTGTTCTTAAAGAAAACTTGAGTCCAACTAGCAACAATGTTAGCGAAATGCGAAACGCCTCAAACGGATCTGTGATATTGAAATGCAAAAGTAAAGAAAACTCTGAAAGTTTAAAAGTAGACATTGTTAACAAGATCGGAGATAATTATGAGGTTATAATTCCACAACAGAAAAAGCCTAAAATTAAAATATACGGAATGAAGGATGAGCTAAGCGAAGAAAAACTTTTAGGGTACATCAAGAAGCAAAATGAATGGCTGAATAATTCAAGCATTACTGTTATTAAGATTGGAGAACTGAAAAATACACGATTCAAAGAATATTTTTCAATTATCGAAACGGACGTCACCAGCTTTGAGAAGATCCTAAACGCAGAAAAGATATGTATCGGATGGGATATATGTAAAGTAACTGAGTATGTGCCTGTAACTAGATGTTTTAAGTGTAATGGTTTTAATCATTTTTCAAAAGATTGTTCTAAGAATGTAACATGTGGTAACTGTGCGGGAAACCATTACAAAAAAGACTGTTTATCGCTTGAGATGAAATGTGTGAACTGTCAGTGGTATGTCGACAATTTAAATATGCAAATTGATACAAATCATCATGCTTATAGCCGAGAATGTACCGTGCTTAACAAAAAAATTGACATAGAACGTAAAAAAATAGATTTCTCTAAATAGCAACTACAACAATGTGCAAGTAAAATAATTTATTTAAATGTTCAAAGTTTGTTATATAATGTTGAAAAACTTCAAGTGCTCGTCCAAAATCAAAAACCAACTCTTGTTATGTGTAGTGAAACTCGTATAACTTCGGACATAGTAGATAGTGAAATTGACGTAGAAGGATACAACTCAGTGAGATGTAATTCTCATAGTAGACACACAGGTGGCGTTGTTGCGTATATTAAAAAGGACATTAAGTTCAAAGTTAAATTAAACAACACGTTTGAAAAAAACATATGGTTCCTAACTATTGAATTAAGAAATTGTGATATAAATGGTATTTATACTGTGTTATATCATTCTCCCAGTGCAAGTGACGCGGTGTTTTTAAAACTTTTCAAAACTTTATGTGACCAGACTGTAAACTTATCCAAGACTTGTGTAATTGTAGGAGATTTCAATATAGACATGAATGTGCAATCAACCTACAGTAAACAACTAAAACGCATTTACGAATTCCATGGATTGCAGCAAATAGTGAACTACTTCACGCGTGTTACCCGTACTACGATGACAATGATTGACCTAGTCCTTACGAACTGTGATAACATCAAAAGTAAAGTGATACCAAAGGAGCAGATCTCGGACCACGAAACGATTTTAGTTAAAAAATGTGATATTGAAACCAATTGTGATATAGTACGTAAAACAATAACGAGTTGGGAAAACTATTCAAAAGATGCCCTATATGTAGTTTTATATCATTTGAACTGGAGTCCTTTTTTATTATTATCGGACATAAATAAAAAACTGACCTTTATTTGTGAAAATTTGACTAAAGCTGTCCAGTTTTTAATTGTTACAAAGGAAGTAAACTGTGATATTAAAAACCCATGGTTTGATAAGGAACTAAAGAGTGCACAACAACTGAAAACGAATCTGAGATTGAAAGCTGTGATAACTAATACAGAGACTGATTGGTGTTTTTTTAAACATGCTCGACATTCATACAATGTTCTGGTTAAGGCTAAAAAGAATGACTTTGTAAAAAGACAAATACACAAATCGAAAGGTGATCAAAAGGGAATGTGGAAATGCTTAAATAGACTACTTGGGAAAAAAGAAACACACAATTATGCTGAGATAAATTTTAATGGAACTATGATCCAAAAACCATGTGATATAGCAAATCACTTTAATGATTATTTCGTGGACAGTATAAACGACATTTTACAAACTATACCAGTGACCAAAAGTACTATAAATATTCCTGTTAACAAACAAATGTTTAAATTTCAAAATGTATCAATTGAAGATGTGTCATCTGCAATTCAATCTTTCAAAAATA
>JAAAKO020050296.1:0-11188 GCA_010015015.2 Bolitophila cinerea
GGATTTCCAAAAGAGTTCTTAAAGATTCGTGTTTCCAAACAATAAGTCACGATACAGCCGAAACCGAGTTTATAAAATCAGACTTGCTTTGGCTTGGCAAGATAGAGCAATCCCTATACCCCCACGGCTCGGTGTTTTTTTTTAAAAAAGCTAAAATCCGAGTGTTGCTGAAAGAACTGGACAGAACATGCTAATAAATGGCATTAGTAAAGAGCAATATATTATAGCTAATTCGCCTTGATGTAACATGTACAATGAATATATGTCCCCGTATCTTCGATTTCACTTCAAATCCGAAAAAAAAAATATTTGATTAGAAATTAGTTAATACCTCTCTTATCTTACTGCGAAGTCACAGCAAATGAAAGATCAATATGTAGGATTTGGAGTTTTGTGACTGTAGGGTGCACTGAAAAAATGTTTAGAATTCATATAACACACGAGAGGGATCTGTCAGAACGGTATTCCTTACCCCTTTTCCTTCAAATTTACCTCATTTAGCTAAGAGCTAAATAATACCCCCACAGCGTGTCTGAAGCTACGAACAGACAACTGGGTGATATTGAAACCCTTTGAGAGGTGGGAAGTTGTGAGGTATATTATAAGTGTGGTACGCCCGCCGGTCGCCGGACGAGAGCTGATTTTATTAAGATGCGAAATGTCCTGTTAGTGCTCCAATAAATAAACACTGCAATATAGAGTAGCTCAGAACACAATGCATTAAATTATATGCTGAATAATAGATGATATGGTTTCGGAGAAATTACCTGTATATGCGATCAGCTGTCAAACGGGCAATTTGCCGCCTCAGCTATAGAAGAAGCTAAATCAATGAATAATTAACTGTTGATAAATTCGTCTGCCAAAATCGAAATTGAAATATTTTTATAATTTTCTATTTTAGTTTATGTATATAAAGATAGGAATTGGAACACTAAATTCGGCTAGAAGGACCTCTCATTTCAGTGGTCGGTGTCGTAGGATTTAACGATATTTATGTTTAACAACAATATATTCAGGACGTGCAAATAAAGAAGTTGAGCTTATTCAGTTTTTTTGTCTTATTGACCATAAAGACCTGAATAAAAAACTTCCAATGGGTAGTTGTTATAGATTCTTTAGGTAAATGCACGAAAACGCAAAAAAAATGTTTGAAATTTGTAATCCAAAATTTTTAAAAACGCAAAATTTTGTAAAACACAATTTGGAAAAAGAAAATTTAAATCTTTAAAAAATGTTGTCAAATACTATCGTGACGATTTATGCCCCCTCCAGAAAACTTTCTGGATCAGATTTCTGTGGGTGATAATAATTAAATCGATTTTATGGTCTATTCAAATCGATGTTTGATTGTAACTATCAAAATTAATCAATTTAGAATATCAAAATTGATCATTTTTTTTATCCCAACTTCATTTTCAAAACTAAAAATTAAAAATCGTTAATTTTGATAGTTAAAGTCATTGGTTTTTGACCTTTTAATATATCGCTATATATCAATATAAGTTGTTTTCGACAATAAAAACCTGGAACCATCATAATCATTCGACTTTAAGTACCAACGAATATTTTTTTTCGACAATCTCGACTATCAAACTAGATCATTAAGACCATAAAACGAATTCAATAATATATGTTTGCAACTATCAGAATTGCAGTAAATGAGTCAATTTATGTCATTTAAAATGAATCGTATTTAATTAACTAAGGGTCATTTTCTTCACAAAACTTGCCAAGTTGAACTGCAAGTTGAAAATCGATTTTCTATTTGTATTGTATATCAGCACGGACAAAACTTTAAACAAGAATAAATTGATGCTGGAGCTGACAAAAAGAAGAAAAATGTGATGCTAGCAAGCAGAAAGGTGGCTCAAAGTAAGAACCACCGATGGAATTATCTCAAGCCGTTCACTGGCGAAGAAAGCAACGGCAGCGAAAACGAAAATAAGGGCATGGCATACGATGAACCTGATGACCTCCTTTGCCATAAGTGCCGAGTTTGCAGTCCATTGAATGATACGCCCAACAGCAGTGATGGCAGCAGCGTTTATTTGCGTCGAAAAAATAAAAAAAATATAAATTGTTTTTATATTTAAAATAAAATAATAAAAGTTATTGCGTTTTTAGTTTTTTTTGGTGTTATTTTCCAGCGCCCAGCGAAAAAACATATTGGCATTTCAACCAATCTCAAAAAAGTCTATGTAGACGTTTCTTATAATTTCTAATTGGTTTCCATATGATATTATAATTAGAAGTTACCGAATGTAATTGATTTTTTTAGCTTTAGATGCACACAAACAAGTGAACAAACAGAAATACGTTAAAACGCCAAGTTGAGAGCTAAAATACCTTTCAACTTGTGCTGAATACAAATAAATTAATATTATTAAATATATAGTAGTTTTATTGTTATTAATAATTATTATCGGGTCCTAGACATAAGTAGAATTCATTTTAAACAAACAAAAGTATCCAAATTTTAATCAATTTTTTAAATAGTTTGAAATTATTTCAAGACATTTTTAACTAACAAAATTTTTTAAAGCGATCAAAATCAATCGATTTTTTACACCAAGTTTAATTAGCTTTAAATTGATTTAAAACTATAAAAATCATTTGTTTTCAAAAATCAAAACAGATCGATTTAACATATTAAACATAATCGTTTTGACTAACGATCGTCTGTCATATTAAATTCTCGACATCAAAATATATCGATCGAAAACTTTTTTTAAAGTCGAACTTTTCGATTTAGATTATAACAAAAAAGGCCTATTTCAGTCATTTGAAACAAAAAAACTTGTTTAAAATATACTTTAAACCGCATATTATCAACTATCAAAATAGTTTTTGGAACTATTGAAATTCAAATCAAAGTAAAATGAAAATTATATATTCTATCTAAGAGCAACTCGTTTGGATAGTAAATATAAAAAACTTTTTTTAGAAAGAGACTATCCAAATCGATATTCTTAGAAATAAGACTATTATAACTATTTAAAACATGTGCTTAAACATATTTTTGTAAAAGCAATCGTTTTTGACTATACCAAACTACTACTACAAAAGGTAAATATAAAATATCATCCGGCTCGAGAGACCATATATTGTGAGTTCACCCTCTGAAATGTGCTTGCTGATGGGTTGTCAAATAACCTTTGTTGGTAGAACGAATTTTCAGTACAGTTGAGTGCTTTATTTTTGGAAACGTGCAATTTTCCCGGTTTTGCACCTGGTGGCATTCTTAGTATTGTCCCAAAATCACCTACCTTCCATCTCATATTCTATCTAAATCGTTCATTTTGAAACCAATCATCCTGGAATTTTGATACATACCTGAAACAAAAAAAAAACAAAAAATTACTATTTAATAAAATAAACATTTTGTAATCGTAAAATTGTTCGAGAATCACTCAATCTACTCGGGCTAAATAAACAAAACTCCATTGTAATCACGCATAAGATACTCGCGCGTGTATTAAAAACAATAATAATTAAACTTAGATTTCCCAATGCGAACACGCATAATTGAATGTAATTTCTCTACGAATCCAGATTTAGATCGCATTGATCAACTGACGCATACAAATACAATGTTTACAGTGCAAATATTGACATAGAGCTAAGACACACACACACACAGGCTAACCTTCTGGAAAATGTAAACAAACGTGCGCGTCCGCACTCACAAGTCTCAAGAAAACATATACAAACAATGTATGTGTGTGTGTGTGTTTTCTTGCGATAGCGCGTGCTTTTGATTTCTTGTTTTTATAGTTTTCTGTGTATAACATTATTATGAGAGTGCATCATCATATTTTCGAGTATTATTTATCTAGTTTGGGTTATTGATGTGTGTGTGTGTGTGTTATCGTAAAATTCGGTTTTATCAAATTCAATCTGAGTTGAATGAAACGTTTTTGGTTTGTTGATTTTTCTAAAGAGAAACACAGTTTATGTTTGATTATGACGACGACAGACGACAATTTCGATTCTATAACGAAGTATTATTTTTTTTAACTATTGATATTGTTGTTGTAATATACAATTGTATAGTTTAGGAGGTTTTATTAAAACTAACAATAAAGTGTGCTACAAAAGATTCAAAAATGTACCAAAAAAGTTATATTGCCATAGAAACAAAGTGTTGATCCCAAAATAAATATTAAATGTTACAAAAAAATACATTTTGTGACCAAACAAATGTACGCGAATAAATTACTTAAATATGTGCCCAAATACATGCGAACTAAAAATATCAGGCCGAAACAGAAAAATACAAAAAACATTTCAGAATTATATATTCATGTTTAATCCTCGACTACAAGGGTTAAAGTTTTCCATATAAAGAACAATAAATTTTACTGAGTTTGTAACTAATATTCAATTGTTGGACTAATTTCGGGAATTTAAATTTCTCAGAATTTGGTCTACAAGAATACTGCTACAATTAAAGAAAAATACTCCCCTACCCTTAATATTTTGCGTACCTTATCGCCATTAAAAAAAAGTTTAATTGGCGAAAGGGCTGAAATGAAAAATTTAGAGCGGAATATTAACGTTTAAACGTTAAAAAATAAACTAAATATGCCCACAAGTTCAGTTTTGATTCATCATCACATTTTACATAGTTTTCACTGTGGTCGAATGACCATTCCCATATTAGTGGTGTTTTAAATGTTTTCATACACACTTATATAACAAAAAAATAATAGGATCGAATATATGTTTTTTAAATAACTGCATCATTTGATTTTATCCCGAAATCACTCTTAATCCTTAAAAATAATTATTTGGGGGTAAAATATTATTATGCAGTTATTTAAAAAGAAACATTTATTTGATCCTTATTTTTTTGTCATATAAACTTTTTTCATACAAATTAAAAATACCTCTAAAGAAGGGATGAATTGACCACCATAAAAATATGCACATAGTGTCTGAGGTGATTTTAAAACCTCAAGAAGTGCCGCAGAAACATCGTAACAATTTCAAAGAACAGAAAAGTTTTTTAGAGCTAAACTGAACCTTTTGCGTTTTTAGTTTTTTGTAAACGTTTCCGCTTCAAATTTGCGTTTCATCCCTTTCTCAAATTAAGCTTTTTTATAATAGGTTAACCCATAAAAAATATTCAGGGTAGGGGAGTATTTTTTTTTTAATTGTAACATCATTCTCGTAGACCAAATTCTATGAATTTTAATTTCCTAGGCCCATGATAAGTCCTTCAATTAAATACTACCCAAGAAACCAAATGCTGTATTAGAAAATATTTATTTTTAAAAAAGCTGTATATCGGTTGTATATCGAACAGATTAGCTTTTTAAGGTAAATTTGACATATATATTTCCTGTATATTATTGTTTTCCGAATGTTGTAGGTTCAAAACTCGATATTGTTCAAAAAAGATTATTTTTTTATTATTATTTTCTTAAAACATATTTTATTAATACAACGATAGTATTTTTTTTAATATGACCGAATACGTTCTACTATCTAATCCAGTAAATATTGAAAAGTTTTCAAGTGCCTCCGTTGACGATAACTGTTTCTAATTTAAATATCATGTGATTTAAAGCAAATGTTTGCAGATATACAGCAAAAAATACAAAAAAGACACATTCGATAATTTTCGAACGTTTTACAACAGCTACAGTAGAGCAGCAAAACACCGAATACTTGCAATCCTAGCAGTCATGAGTTCGAAACCGGGCACAGGCAAATTATTAGGATATTTAAATTCACAATAAAAAACATACTAATACATAATTTCATCAATATGAGTTCTAGAATTTAAAAAACTTAAATATATTTTATATTTATTTTTTTAAATTTCAAAGCTGTATATCGGTCTACGAAAGCTGTATATTGGTCTATTAATGCTCTATATTGGTTTATAAATGTTTTATATTAGTTAAAAAAATGTTTTTTTATCGTTTATATAAAGCTTATATACAGCTTATATAAATCAAATATTTGCTTTATATGGTAGTCCATTTTTGCTTTAAGTCGGTTGTATATCGGTTATATATCATGATATAAAGCAAACGTAGACAAAAAATTGCTTTATTAAAAACTGTATATCGTGATATATAATCGATATATGACAGTTTTTTACAGCTTTTGGTTACTTGGGTAGTTACAAAGTCAATAAATTTACTTGTATTTTATATAGATATCTTTAACCCTTGTAGACGAGGGTTAAACTTCAATTTAAAATTCTGCAAAATTTCCACAATTTATTTTTATTTGTTTATATAGTTGGTTTTTGAAAAAAATGTTTGGTAAAATAATTTATTTTATGTATAACAATTAAAAATATTTTTGTGACAATATTTTATTTATATTAACAAAAATGTATTCTTTTTTACAAAAAAAATTGCACCAAAAAAATATTTATTGTTACTACAAAATTTTTATTTTGGGCACAATATTTTTTATCAAAAAGTAAGCAACAAAATATAATTTTTTGTGTTTTTTTTGTTTTTTGTAAAAAAACAATCATCAAAATAAGCAATTATAAATAAATAAATTTTAAATTATATTTCTTTTGTATTTATTTGGATTATTTCGAATTTCCTCACTTTTATGAGAAAAGTAATAATTTTTCAGTATTTTCATTTTTTTATTGTGTATAATTATTTTTTTGTTTATAGCAAATCATCAAAAAAATAATTTTGATAATTATTAATCTTCAAAAACAAGCAAAGTCGCGGTTTATTAATATTTTGTTTCATGAAGTTATTTGCATTTATTATGATTTTTTCCTAAGATTCCACCTTCATCATCAGCATATTCTGTATTCTGTATATCTTCATAATCTTTATTTTTTTTAAATTATTTACCATACTATACAATAATAAAATATGATTATGTATAGAAAATAAAACTAAATATCAAGTAATCATAATATGCAAGAAAAATAAAAAATAAGATATAATGAAAAATGAAACTAAGTTAGTCAAAATAATTTATGCAAGCCCTCATATCTCACCATAAACAACATCAATTGACATAAATTAATAAATATATGTAACCGATAAAAAAGTTTATTACCATTAATATATTTTTATTGCTCTAAATCAATTTTTGTCAAAAAAAATGTTGTTTCCAAATTTTGGATTTTTTTTTATTACAATAATATATTTTATGAAACAAAATTTTTTTTGTGACAAAAATGTCATAGTAAGAAAAATGTATTATTTTTAATAAAAATCTATTAAAAAAATAATAATTTATGCATGGTAACAAAAACTTATTCAATGTTTTTTTAATTTTAGGCACAACAAAGGCAAGCTTTTTAAACACTTTTTTTAATGTTTAAAAGCAATATGATGTTACATCAATTTTCTTTTCCTTTTATTATCAGTGTATAATGTGACCAACAGATTCAATAAATAAATCAAGAATACAATAGGTACCCATAATTTATAGGCCAGCTCATGATAAAAGATTTTGTAAAGAAAAAAACGCATGGTTTTCGCTCAAAAATGGCCATTACCCAGGTTACACAAACATTTTTTAAATGATTATTAATTTCCTTTTTTTATAATATGTTTTTTTCTAACAATAAATACAAATTTTAATTGCATCACTGTAAAATATACATTAATATTTTTTTCACTGTATAACTAATTTATTCTTTATAATCAGTGGCCATATTCTATTTCAAATATCACGTGTGTAAGTGACTTTTTTTACATATACATAAAATAAAATCACTCACTCTCTGAATCAGAATATGGCCACAAATGTCCTTAAATCTACACCATTCATTCTCTCAAATACAAACTATAAACAAATTCATATTTTCCATGCGAACACACAAACTATAAATGAAATATTTTCCCCATGAAAACTCGTACACGAGTTTATTGAGCTCAAAGCACACATATATCATCCAAACACAAATATTCAACCGAGCGCTCGCTGCCAACCCTCTAGCCCACATTTATGCATATATTTTCCGCGTCTATAATTACACTACCTCGCAATCATTTTCACAGATATTGTACGTTCGTACGTTATATATAGTTTTACGATTTACCTGCTCTATATATACCTGTCTCCCTTATGCTCGTATTTTCACATAAATGAAATTTGCGAGCCATTATAGCACACACACACACTCGCACATCGCACACACATACTTTATATATTGTAACATTTTCCGTATATAATATAATATGTTATAATATACAAAGTATAGAAAAGTATATTATACACCTAACAATTCACCACATACCTGAGCGCGAGCGCGCGACTCGGCGCACTTGTATAAAACGGAAAATAGGGCGCCCCTGTCACAAGAAAGAAAATTTGACGACAAATGCGCTATATTTTCATGATGGCATTCTACACACACACACACACTCATACAGACTCATATGAAACGCCGAGCCGAACCGCGCGACACTTTTGTATGCGTGCGCGCAATAGCGCGCCCCATATTTATATGTAATATTATGGCGCGTTGTTCAAATGAGTAGCACGCCAAAAAAAAAACACCGGCGGAAATTCAAGTTTTGTATGTGTGGGTGTGCGGTGTGTGGTGTGTGCTGGAAAATGCGTATGTTTCATGTGTGCTGGAATCTGGAATACCAATTTTCTGGTTTTGGTTTCATATGCGTTGTCGAGGCAGCTGAAAATTGGTTGAAATGCGCCCTGCCACAGATTTCTGTGCGATGGTGAGAAAGAGGAGTGTGTGTTAGAGCAGGAGGGTTGCTTCTATTTATGGAAAATTGCGGTTTGCACAAATTTCGGCAACATTTTAAAAGCCATTTGCGATTTGTGCAGGATTTTGTGATAGCAATTCGATATACGATTATACGCACATAAATATACGTACTTAAAACCATCTTGATGAGCATGGGTTTATGTTCCAGGCGCTTCAATCATAAATTTCAATGAGTATTTTGTATTTGTGAGGTTATGTAGAACTTATCACACATTTCCATCATAAATGTTGAAGAATTACTGGCAATGGCACATTCAAATTTCCACAAGATAACTAGTGATTAAATTGGGGTACGTATAGAACAGCACTACTAATATTCAAACCTCCACTCATATTCTGTCGGATACTCAAAATCAAAATTTAATTCCTAGAAAATTTCCCTTAAGCTGAAATATAAAATAAATAGAAGTACCAGTATTTTGTATCAAATTCAAGGTATTTAAATATGGTAATTGAATTCAGTGCTTTTTTTACTGTTTTTCCATGACCTAAATACAATATAATCGTTTCGTATTTTTTATTGTATTAATTATATACTTTTTAAGACATTTTTATTTGTCCTAATCATTTATTTATAAATGATTTTGACATGGCTCGATATTTATATTGCTAAAAATCGCATTTTTATATCTCTGTCTGCCTACTCCCTCCTTTTCTCACTTTATTTTTCTATATTTCAACATTCCTCTCTACATCTATCTCTCCTCTCTTTATCTTTCTTTTTTTTGAAAAGGCAAAGAAAATAGTTTTAAAAAAGTTGGATAAAGTTGGGTGGATACAAAAATCTCTATTACATTTTTTAAATTCTAGATTTAAGGACATTTGTGTCCATATTCTGATTGAGGAAGTGAGTGATTTTATTTCATCTTTATGTTATAAAGTAACTTACTCACGTGATATTTGAAATATAATATTGCCACTGATCATAAAAACTAAATTTTTTAAACAAAACAATTAGATGATAATAGAATTTTTAATAATAATTTATATAGGATTTTTAGATTCATAAATTGATCAAATTATAATGGGTTTTTAAACGTATTGCAACCAATCCTAATAATCAAAATAAATTGAATTTAGATTAGATATTTAAAAAAAATATATTCATAGAAGTAATTTCACCCAATGTTTTATTAGCTTTTTTAAACTTACAATAATTGACAAAAAATATTTGAACTAATTATTTTTATAATATTTGGCGTAAATAATAAGTATTTATATAACCTTCAAATATTTTTTTTATTATAGAGTTCTGCTGATCAAGTTTATTATATAAAAAGGTGATATATTTTTTTAAATCATATTTTAAAAAAACATTATAATTAATTTAATTTAGATGATTTTCACTAGGTCTTTGTTAAAAATAAATAATAAACAAAAATTGTATTACATTAGTTATTTGTTTTTTTATAACAATGGTTTTGCACAATTTTTAAAAGGGTACTTCTAATCACGATATTTATTGGACTATTATTTGTCTGTAAACTTTTATTAATTATTTGTGTTACTATTTAATTTCCTAACGGCCGATTTTTTCAGTCCTTATTTTTTTAATCCTTGATTAAAGCACTAGATTAAAAAATATTGTTTTTTTAAGTTTTGATTAGGCTTTTTTGTTTGGCGGAGTACCAGTACTTTGATTAACTTTTATCAGCTGATGAACTTATTAGTTAAGATAATTATCCAAGTCTCAATCAGGTGCGATTAATCGGCAATTGTATTTTTTAAACTTCTATAAATTTTTGCCATCATAACTAAATATAGCTATTCAAAAAGTATCGACTTCGAAATAGGGATGGTATTAGGGTGGTTTGGAGCAATAAAGAGAGGATAGATTATGCGCATCTGACATATTATAACTGATGCAATCTGTCTAAATTATTGATCAGCTGCTTAATCAATGATAATATGTTATAAGTGAATAGTTATTGTCAAAAATGCGATAAAGGATCACATAATACCAATCTACGATTATACGGTTTGATACTTTCGACAGTGAATATCAGTTGACGACATTTCATGCATTTACCCAAACAGTCACTTATATTTAACTGCAACCCAACTGTCGAAATAAACAGTTTAAGCCTAGTACTAAGTTCACGTTAACTCAGTACTGACACGGATTTTTATATTGAAATCTAAAACATGTTTTCGCTTGAGATCCATTATTTTTCACGTTAACTTAGTACCCTAATTTTTTAGCTGTCCCAATATAAATTGTGACAGATGTAAATCACACATTTATCTCAGGTGAAAAATATTTATATTGGCCGGTGTCAATAATCACTGACAATTAGCAAGCTAAATGTTTTCAATTACTAGGCTTTAGAAGCCGTTCGTTTAATCAAGTAATCATGTAAATTTGCCATTCAGTCAGATTTAAAATAAAATTAAAAATTTTTAAAATGACCACAATTATCAGATAAATTATCAATTTAGGGATAGTGATCATAT
>JAAAKO020050307.1:0-11187 GCA_010015015.2 Bolitophila cinerea
TATTTATCATTCATGTACTTTCGCATAGAATAAAACAATATATAATATATGTAGGTTTTAGTATATATATATAATATAATATAATGCAAATGTTTGAATACGAAGAAAAACGCCTCAAAGAACTCGGTTAAACAACTTGTTGCGCGCCAAACATCATACCCAGTGCCAGTATATATACAAAATACATATTATACATATTATACATACACACCCTAACAGAAAAGGAAGAAAAGAGGCGAAGAATCGTAACGTTCTATATAATAAGTATACCATTCTATTGAATGAGGTGGAAGTCGAGTGTGTGTGTGTGTGTGTGTTTGAGAGCACGTTTGATTAAAGTTGGGGGGCAATCACAAGTGAGTGTAGGGATTAAAAGACGATTTAAGATTAATAAAAGGGTGAAGGTTGAATGAGTTAGTTATATTTTTAATTGTAACGTCCGAATTTAAAAGAAATACAAATACAAATAAATGTTAACTCACGATATTTGCGATTTCAAATGCCTTAAATGCGCATAAAATCATAAACATGAATTTGCGCCATGCTGCTTAATTATCTCGTGCAGACATTTCAAATGCACGGCATTGTCTGTGCGAACTCCAAGCACACGTGCTATTAAATTCCAAGCAAGCTTTTATTGGTTTATATTACGAATATTATTTATATACACGAGCGACGAGCGAACACAGGCGTATATACAGACTTTCCGAAGGTAAATAAACTAAAACTGATATAATATATTATAAGTGCAAAGGCACTTAAGATATTAGTGTGTATATATGCCCGCGATTTGAGTGTATAGATCGTGTATATATATACTTTACATACCACTCCTCCAAATGCTCAGGAACTGGCGAAAAACTGGGCTGGCAAACGCATATACAACAACAACTACAACAAAAGTAAAAATAAAAAAATACTAAGCAAAATAATAATTACAGCTCAAGTTGTTTTCAAGCATGTTCCGACTACATTATGTCTTTTCAACCATTAATTAACAGTATTCATTTTAAATAAAGGTTTATAATTACACGGAGCGCATAAATTACATTATCGTTTCGAAACTTGTATCCAGTCGCATTAATTATAATTAAGTTAAACTTGATAGAAGATAGAGTCGCATAAGGGGTATATAGTATATTTATATCGTACATATACATAATATATGTATTTGCAGACTATTATATACATCTATATATACAATCTACATCTATACACGCATTTATTTTATATGTAAAGTGCAGGGCAGGGCGTTCTCTGAACGAATCACAATTGTATAATACTATATATATATAAGCTAATATATAACACTATATACTATATTTCTGAATAAATTGTTATTAAGCACAAGAATTGGTTATGTGTGTTTTTAGAAAAGGGTGATTTATGATGGCTAACAAAAAAAGTTTAACCAAAAATTCAAAATAGATAATACAAATGATTATACAAAAAACAGTTGTCCATAAAAATATGTGCCCAAAATAAATAATAAATTTTACTAAAAAATTGTACCCAAACAAATGTACCCGCAAATAAATACAAAAATATCACCGAAATAAATCAAAAATGTACCTTAACACATCCAAAAATAGGCGGTGTACCGCAGAAGTGTTAGCCGGCCGCCGACTTTCAAAAAAGACGGCCGGATAAGTCTAAACGTTATACTAGATTTTTTTATAATATTATTTGCTCAGTACACTAAATTACACACTTCAATTATTAATTCACGTTGAGATTCGGAAAGGTAAAATTTGTCACTTGATACGGTTGTAATTTTATCGCATTTTTCTCGACTATTATTGCTTTCTTGATTGGCTAACAATAAAATGTTGCAATAAAAAACACACACAACAAACCGTTCCACCAAAGAAAAAAAGAAGCTCTCAAAATACAAATAATAAATAACACAGCAACAACATAGTGCCCAAAGAAGTGAATTATTTAGGTTATAATAGTTTTTTATGCCGAAAGAATTTTAATATATTTCTTCACTATATAGCAGCCGCACAGTGGGGCGATCCTATGGAGATGTTGCATGTGTTTTTTGTTTTTGACTTGAAAAAAAATGGAGAAAAAAACAAAATATAAATTTACGTTTTTGTCGGTCATTCCTAACACTCAAGTTCATTCTTCTAGCTGTAGAAAATTTCGTAAATCATCGGGAATAACTCTTAATTAGATAATACTGATAACCCATCGTCGCGTCGGAGTCTGGATTTCCACTTGATGAGGATGGCTGAAACCTTTGTAACCTGATAGTATATATATGATGATAGTTTATAGGCCTCTATTTTGTCGCACGGTCTTGTGCAGAAGAGGAGTCATATAGAAGTCTCGTCTTATTGGACCCTTTTGGGTCAGATGGATTATCTTGAGAGTTGGTACTTACCATCCTAAAACTGTCTTTACGTTACACCCCGTAGCCTTACTGGCCTTTCTACTTTCGTAGTTCGATCCTCACCAAACTGGGTACTATTACCTTTTAAAGAGACTTTATTTT
This sequence comes from Bolitophila cinerea, assembly GCA_010015015.2. NCBI lineage: Eukaryota > Metazoa > Arthropoda > Insecta > Diptera > Mycetophilidae > Bolitophila > Bolitophila cinerea. Next base: position 2,501 of record JAAAKO020050307.1, read on the forward strand.
ATGCAACACATTTATTTTAGACAACAAAAATATATATGGTTATAAGAATGTGATTGTAAAAACGCACTATTTATTTTAACCCTTATATTATTCACGAATCATTGTATTCGGTTATTGCATAAAATCAGTATAAAATATTTTGGTTTTGTGTGTGCTAAGTAGATGCAATGATTTATATAATTATTTATAATATATGATTTATTAATAAACGGTGAAAGCCATCGTCTGCCGACTGCGTGGCGCTTAAGAAATGCAAACAACAATCAAAATGAATCCATTGATATACCTTAAAACGACGCTCGAAAAACAATAAAGCAACCTCGCAGTCGAACATTGGACATATTTAGTATGTATATATATATATAAAATTACTAACTGTATTTTTATGTTGGTATGTCTGTATGCCTGACGTATACTACAAAACCGTCCGCGCTGTCATTTGCACATTTATTTATATATACATATATGTATATATAATATTATATATTGGCACGTGGGTTGCATATGTAACTAAAGTGAAATTATAAGAAATGGCTTTAGCGCAGGTAACTAATTTTAATTGCATGAAATCACGTACACCTTTTATTATAATATATTTAATTATGTGTGCGGGTCTCGCTTATATGTATGCGTGCTCTTTCGAATGATGTATACACATATTACATATATGTTTATATATACATATAATATAAACATTGGTTGGAGAGCGCAGTTCACGCGGAATGTATATTTATTTATGTGGACGAATATAAAAGATAACGGAATGATATGAATGTATATAATACTTAATGTTTATGATCTCAAAAACATGCTTTGCGCACGCACACCGTTTTGAAACATTAAAATGGGATAATAAAACTAAATATTATCAATTTAAGATTTATTAATTGCAAATTGCGTTCGCGTTGTCGGTAATTCTTGTAATTACGCGAGTATTATAATATACAGAATAAAACGGTTTCGTTATTTCGAATGGCATTGTGTGTCAGCATTTTGTTGTTAAAAATGTTAATTATTATTTAGTAAAAAAATATGATCAACATTTAGTTGGCGCTGTTTAGCGAACATGAATGAACTACATATTTTTTTAAACCAAAAGGAAATATTTTTTTATTTTATAAGTCAATTGAAACCTGTTTTTTATTAGGTAGTTTCAATAAAGATTATCGATGCATTTCTCAATTTATACTATGCAACACATTTTAGTTACTACGTAATTTTTCTGAAACGCTTAATTATATTGTAACAACATATATTCAAAATATCCAAAACTGTTCTTTGCCTTTTGTGCAAAACTGCTGTTTATGTGGTTTAAGGGGATAATCCTTTAAATAGGCTTTTCGTAATTTTTTTTGTCTTAGTTTTCGACAACTCACCATTGAATTATACATAAGTATGCATAATATCAAATGAGGCTAAGATATAAAATCCTTCCAGAAATAAATATCCAAATATATAATTTGGAGTTTTTGAACTGAAATCTACATGACTTGTAGGGCTAAATAATTCTGAACATGTAGGACAGAAACAAAAAAATCAAGATTTAGAATTCAACCTAACGCTTTGCTTGAGCGCATCTCGCGTGATGGTAAAATCGAAAAGCTGGTAAACATAAATTATTAAAAAAAAATTAAAAATGGAAGAATTTTATCTTTTTTAATAACTGCATCATACTTTTTAACTTCCCAAAGAAAGATTGGGACGGTCAAATTTTGAACGGAAAAACGCTGTTGCTTTAATGTTATTTAATCTTCTTTCTGGACGAGTCATTCCACTTATTGGACACCTTTCAAACGGGATATTTTTAATTTAGCTCAAACCTAGCGTTACATTCTTATTATAATAAAATGTAAAAAATGAATTGTTAAAATAATTTAATTTTATTTTCAAAAATATTTATTTAAAAATAAAAAAAAATGAACTGGAGAGTTCATTGAATTTGAAATTACATAAAAATAGTAAAATTTAAATTAAACTGAAATATAATAATAATAATAATTTTAAAGATGGAGATTAAATTTGTTTATTTATATCAAACTAAAACTATATTTATGAATATCCATGTATACAAGGTATATTTTACCTGTTACCGATGTAACCAAATTGCAAGTTAATATCATACGAATGGTTTTTGATTACGACATTTTATTAGATGGCTGCCAAAGTTAATAAATTTTTTATATCAATTAAAAAACAGAATTCGTAAATATAATATTTTTGAAATATACTAAAAATCTAATTGAATTGAATATCTATATTATATATATTTTTCATATTAACAAATATTTTTAATAATTATGAATACTATCAATAAAGGGTCATTTCCATCTATTTTTCCTGGGAATAATTCCCTGGATTTTGTTTTTTCTCGTTTCACGGGATTTCCATTTCCTAAAATTTATTATTATTTTGAGGTTTGGAGTTTTTTTTTGAAGTTGAAGTATTGACCTCGTAAACCAATCGGTTTGCGTTGCTAAAATCTGGATTTTCATTCAGTAAACAGTAAACACTGCTATCAGCTTAAAGTAAAAACACAAGATGGAAATAAATATTAAAAGTTAATGACTCAAAAAAAAACTCAATCAAAACCCATTTTTTTCGTAGTGCTCATTTCGTATTATTTATTTATTTAATTCAAAATTTGCATATGCTGACCCTATATCACTCTGAAGGGTTTAAAAGGATAAGAGTTAACATAGTTGATTCGATTATTTTAAAATATCATACCTCCAGATGTGGTTTAATTCATGTATGAAAAATAATGTCTTTCTAGCCTAAAATAAAGAAAGTCTATTACTTATACTTAATTATTATCAATATGACAGCAAATCAAAGTTGAAACTCTATATTTAATTATTTTTTTCCTATTTATATAAATAAATTTCTTGAAAACTTTTCCTTAAATAATGGATACAATTTTGGCACACTTTTGGTCTTTATACGTGGGCAACCTTTGATTATAGATATGACGCAAAACCCCTTTAAATTGTTTAATTTGTTTTAAAAGATTTATATATATATATATATATATATTTATTTAATTGTGATAAAGTGATATAAATTTAAAAAAATAATAATAAATCATTTAATGTAATTTAAGTCAAAAAGTTTTCTTTGAAATTACATTGGTACGCAGAACAACCCAAATTGTATATTTAATTTTTATATTTTGTTCAATATTATTGAATACTATAACTAACATATATAAATTGTTAAATTAAGTTCTGTACATTTAATTTAAATCCAACAAATAAAATCCAAAATGTTGGCAGATGTTCAATCAAGTGTGGTGCGGTTGTGGATTATAAATTCACATCTAAAATCTCTAATTAAATCGCTGTGTTCACGCATGAGTGTAAGGCACAATGTTGAACAAGACGTGTGCACGTACAGCGCATTGTTCTGTGGCTAAAAACGGGACTTTAAGCGGTACCCCGCCTGCATGAGTCTGATTATTTGTTTCATTTAAGTGCACTTATTTTCCGGCAGTTGGCATCCTTTTGAAATGTGTTGAGATATAATGGCATTTATTTGCTTAAATTTTATTGCATTTTATTTTATACTATGCCGATAGAATTCTAACTTGGTTGCATTTATTTAATGTTATGGTTATGCAAATATATACATTTTAATTAGTTGTATAAGAAGTTTTAATAAATCGATTTTTGTTTCAAAATAAATATATATATAATCCCTTAAGATGGCAGGATCGCACTGGTATTGTTTTTATATAATTTCTAAACTATAATATTAGTATTCTTATTTGTATTTATTTTATGGACTTTGTATCCTCTGCGCCAGTGAATACATACACTTTCACATAATATAATCAAAATTTCATAATAATGTGTAATTTAGTTAAGTCAAATTTGCGATTCGGACGTCTGAATCAATTCTAATTTATGCATAACACATTCAAACACTCTCTCACTCTCTCTCTGGCGAAATCAGTATAACAGGAAACCCCTGGCCCAGACGCAGGGTAGTGTTGTACCCAGCAAACACACACACACACATACACACACAGACACAAGCATTGGCAACGCAGCAGTAGCGCACTAAGCCGTACACAGTTTATAATAAGGGTGAGTGGCGGAATAAGGGAGGGAGTCGGACAATGTCCTAAGCATGGTTCCAATTAAGCTCCAGTCTGCATTAATGAGAAATGCTAATCTATGTCTCTCGGCCTGGTATAATATATTGGATAGTGGTAGTGTGAATAATAATGTAATATTATGTGCACATGTATATTTGTATGCACATATTATGTGCTGGAAGTACATTTGTTTAAATGTGTGTGTGTGTATAAGTGTGTATGTGCCTGCACAAGACACACATCTATACATATATTACACATATACGGATTTGTTCATTGCAATATATATATGTATGTATATTCATATATTTACATGTTACGTGTACAAGAATAGCAATGGATCAATAATTTGAAATAAGATAGAAGCGTTTCTGTATTTATAATGAAATTTCCAACAATGCCGCATTGTAAACTTAATATTATGTAGATAAGGGTGGCATGTGCTAAAATTTTGCATATATTTATAAACTCAAGTAAAATACATATTCCACATAAATTTGGATTTAAGATTATTGTCAACGTGATTGCGCTATATTATCCGATATGCAGTTCGGACTACAGATTGTTCTTGAGAATTCTTTTTTCCAAACTCTCAAGAATTTCAGACCAATATATTTTTTCCCAAAATCTAGAGAAATTCATTACGAGAATTTCGAGAATTTTAAAAAAACCTTTTTTTATACACGAAGTTTTTTAATAAAAGAATTTACTATAACATTGACATATCTGGATGCTGCAGCATATTAGAGACAACAACATTAAGTACATAATACATCAGCCAAGGTCTAGGGGCCACATTTTTGTTTGCATCAGTAATTTTTATTGACAACTCTCGGTAAAAAAATATATTCCGAAACATGTCTATGTGCAAATTTACTCCAGAACTTATTTTTTTATCTTTTTATCCTTTTAACGGACATCAAAGTTATAAAATAATAAAGCTATAAAATATTTTTTCGGTGTGATTATATTTAATATATTATTATTAAGTAGCTATCCTTTTTTGCATTTATAAAAAAATGTTTGTATTTTTTAAAGATATATTATAAAAATGTATATCTTAAATTAATTAAAAAAATAAAAAATGTTTTTGAAAGAATTCCGAAATTATTATTTCTTGATTTCTCGAGAACGAAAAAAATCGGAAAATGCATATCTCTATTTCGGACTTATCCGAATTATAATGTTTTAATATTTATTATTTAATTATATACCATTTTTAGTGCTATTTGCTACTTTTTAACAAATATTTTAAATAATCAAATATTACAGTATGAAGGATAGGATAAGAGGCTTAACTTGGCCTAATAAATTAATTATTAGGTTATTACTATTGGTAAATATTCGTGCAAACATTGTTTTTATTTATATTTTGCCAATGAGAACATTTAATTATAATAAACAATATCTAAACTACTTTGCATTATTCTTTTTGTATGCATTTTAAATGTTTTTTAAGTAATTAAAACAACTCCAATATGCATTTAAATTAAAAAAAGATTAAAATCCAACAATTTAAAAAAACTGTATGTTATAGTTTACAAGAGATTTGGCAAATTATCCTTTTACTATCCACTTAAAATTTACAGAATAAATGGTCTCTTCTGAAATTATTTTTTTTGGTAAAATATCTAAACTTCAACTAAATTAAAAAAAATGTCACAATATATAAATCAAAACTTGATGGCAGTATATTTCTTAGTTTATCAAGACCTTCATATGATTCCAATCATATTTATGTATATACAATTAGTTAAAACTAGTTTTGTTTCCATAATACACATTCGCAATATTTTTTTAGTAGCTGCTTATCTAAAAACTTGGAATTCTTCGTGTCACCTGTAAGATTCTATGCAGAAAAATTACGATTACACTCAATAAAATTAAAATGTCCTGCGATATCCTCGGTTCTGCCAAGACGTCAAGGCAGAGGGTAATTCAGGGTAATCAAAGACTCCAAATGTCTCTTGAGTGCTTTGTGTAGATAACGGATATCTTTCTCTGTCTCTGTTCCATGGTCCTTATATTCGTAGGCCTAATGTCATCCCACCATAAAAAAATCATTCAGTACCAGACCTTTTTTCGTGACGATGATCGGTAAAATCCAGCAAAGCGGATCGAATAGCTAGTTTTGAAAAAATCTTACATTTTGTTGTTATCTAAGCCGTTGAAGTTGATACCAATGTCTGGACTGCATTGAAGTAAAACATAAAAACGCATAAACAAAATAGTGCATTTACTAAACATTTTGCCAGTTCAACGTGTTTTTTTTTATCAATTTTCAAAGTTTTATTTCAAGCGTGACCGCACTTATAACATAACTTTATTCCCAAGCTTTAGTTCATCTCTACTTTCATAGCAATTGGACCCTTTAAATACTAAGCTCGCGACTTGCAAAGTTGATATTTTTTGGTCATAAGAAATTTATTAAACGTTTAAGCTTTCAATACATGCTTAAAACGTTTCTGAGTTCTTCCGATTCTGTATGTTTTAGGCTCTAAAGTATACACACATTTTATTACAGTTAGTTTAGCTTTTCCCTTTTTTCCTATTATTTATTATTTTTATATTTATATTTTGCAATGTTTCCTCAAATTGAGCTTATTTTTTTCTAGTTTTTCTTACATTTTTTTAAATTTAGCTAATAATAATATCAGTTTCCCCCAAATATAATTATATGCCGAATATGACATTATTTATAAGCTCAAATATTTTTGGCCAGCTAGATTGGCTAAAGTACTCCACATTCAAAAAGAACCTATATATTTAGATACATGTCATAATTTTCCAAATTCAGATATCCTCCTAATCATAAAGGACTAACTAAATAATGTTTAAAGATCGACGCTTTATAATGTATTAATTCTGTATTAACAAAAACATCGTTTACTACCAAATATTGCTACTATCGTAAGGATTGAAACCAACTGAATTGGAGTTGAATAAAAAACTGAAAAAGTCGGATTTCGTATGTTTCCGAACCATTGTCGACCATTTTCTGGCTTAAAAATAGAATTGACGATGTTTTTCTTATATCCTTTTTAAAATGGTCAAAAATATTATGTAATACTTGCTTTCCCAAAAAAAACCTTTGTGGTCAAAAATCATATTTTTTTAAAAACATCGCATTCCGTCTAGTACAAAAAGCTTTGCAGAGGTCATAACTTCACGTTGATTTGACCCAAAGTGCGTTCAATAATTTTATTTTAACCTAACTTAAAATATAAAAAATAAAAACGCGCGTGGTACCAATTTCTGTTCTCCAGCGAGTTTTTTCCGCCCTTGACGTTCCAGTGAATTAATGTTAAAATAGAATAATCTCAAAAAGTAAATATATTATTTGTTCTTAGAAAATTTAAGGACAAAAAAATTAATGTCAATGAGTAATAACAAAAGCTAATTCCGGGTGTACTAATGACATAAATGTCTATATTTTGAAATATAAATATGAAAAATCGGTGAAGCAATCAACTTAGAAATTTAATCATAGACCGGAATAACACTAAACACACTAAAGACTTAAATTGTATGGCATTTCAATAATTCTTAAACTTGCAAAACTATAAATTTGCATAACTCTAAAATCTTACAAATATGAAGTAGTGTCTGAACAAAATTAAATATTCGTACTACTGAAAATGAATACCACATCGAAATATGTTTTCTTAAAACTACACTAACGAATTTCTATTACTTTTAAAAATCACAACTCTGAAAACTAATACTCTTAAACTATAGGATTATTAATACTCTTGAAGAGTAGTTTGGTTTTGTTTTTTTAATAAACATGTCATTAATTTGAAAATAAGATCTTATTTTCAAATCTTATTTTCAAATTAGTAACATGTTTATTAAAAAAACAAAAGCAAACTACTCTTCAAGAGTATCTGGTCTCTGTATATAAAGTTCACTTTTATGAATTGTAGATTTTAAATTAACTGTATTTCAGTAGTTAGGTATTTATTTTCAGTATTATAAATTTTCAGTGTTTTTCAAGAGATTTTAGAGATTACTTTTTGTTTTATTATTGATGATATATTGTTATCAAAAGAATGCACCACTCTTTTGAATTTACCGTTGAAACAGAGTACACAGAGGTCTTAAATATAATTTGTCATTTTTATGCTGTTACATATATATAGTCTATTCTATATAATACAATGATTAAAAAATCATATAGTATTACTATATCCAAAAAAATGCAATTTACGAGTATCTTTTCGCAGGGAATGAATATTTTATTGAGTTTTTGACCAGTATACTGCACCCCATTAAGAAACAGTCGAAATGTTCAATATATAAAATATATACTTAGGTATTCTGTTATACTACATGCGCTCAGGTTAAAACATACATATATATATTTAAATATATACCAATACAGTATACAATATATACATATATTATACATATACAATACATGCATACCTAGTATATTCATAATATACAATGCGATCACTCGTTGCGTTGCACAGGGGTGGTCGTCGAATGCCATTTTTATATGTGTGTGTGTGTGTGTGTGTGATTAACGTATATATATATATATATACAGACTGTCCGTGTGTCCCCACCGGTCGACTGTATTTATATT
>JAAAKO020050318.1:0-11186 GCA_010015015.2 Bolitophila cinerea
TCGTATCAGTTTCCGGTACAACTTAAACTTTAGACTTCGGAACAGTGACCGCCACTAAAGCAGTTTTGTGAAGACTAAAGAAACACCGGTTTCCTGATGTTATCCATCTTGAAACCTCTTCTGCGATACTGTTGATTATATTGGGATCTAAGGTACAAAAATTGGTCGATCACCTCTACACTTTTTTCACCCAGCGCTAAATGTGTACTCAGGTTGGTGTCGGATGACGACGTCGCCATGTACTTGGTCTTAGCCTTGTTCACCTCAAAACCTGACGCTGTGGCACCACTCTCCAATTTCGCAAACATCCTTTTCACAGCCTCGACACTACGTTCAGCTATAGGTCTATGTCATCCGCATATGCCAATAACTGATATCGAAAAGATCGTTCTGCTTATGTCCACAGAAATGTTACACACTGCTTTCTCCAGAGCAACATTGAAGAGCAGTGTTGCGAGAGGATGACCCTATCGTATAGTTCTTCCATTGTTTTAAAGGGTTCCGATAGCTAGCCTCTAACTCTTACCGAGGATCGCACTTCTGACAGCGTTAGCTTGGCTAATGCGATAAACTTATTTTGTGGGACTCCAAACTCAGCCATCACCAACCAAAGCTTCTTACGCAGCACGCTTTCATATGCTGCCTTGAAGTCAACAAACAGTGTGTGTATCAACGTTGAATGGCAATCCCTTTTCCAGAATGTTTCTAATGCTAATAAGTTGGACTGCGTTGATCGCGCTCTGCGGAATCCACACTGGTATTCTCCAATGTTTTTCTTCGCAAAAGGCAACAGGCGATTATACAAAACATTGGCAAACACCATTTGTACACAATGTTCAGCAGAATTATTCCTTGATAGTTGGCACACTCCATCTCTCACCATCTTTCACCATATGTCACCATTCCTGTATAATGGGCAAATGATGCCAAGTCTCCAATCATTCGGATGTTCCTGACTCTCCCAAAACTGCAAAATTATCTCGTGTCTTGCCATCCATAATGCCTCTCCACCATATATTTAAGAAGTTCTCCGGGCATGTTATCACAACCCGGCAATTTGTTACTCTTAAGCTTGATAATAACATCCTTAACTTCTTTTGTAGTGATGGTTCAGATATGTATGGCTATTCAGTCTGGTACTTCAAGGGACTCGAGTTGTCTCGTATTGAGGCCGCACTCTGGTTTAGCAAATTTCCTAAAGTATTCCGCCCATCTAGCGATGCACCTTTCTTCTTCCTCTAAAACCTTACCATCTGTGTTCCTACACAAAAGGGTGTTGACTGTTACCGGTCCTCACGTTCTTTACCTTCCTTTTAAAGTCTCAGGCCCTCCCTTACCCCGAAAATCTTCTGGCTCTTCTCTCGTTTTTTTTGCTACGGAACAGTTTTCGCTCGATATCCCGCTAGCATCGGTAAACCTACACTTTGACACGAGTTGCTCGTTGGAACGTTTTTTGGCGTGTTTTATTTTTTACCTCGAGTTTTATTTGACACTTATCATTGAACCACTTATTTCGGGCTTTCCGAACCTCCACCTGAGCACCTCTGTTGCAACGCCATCCACTGTCTGCCTAAGTTGGTTCCACTAGCTCCGTAAACCTGGCCCCCCAAATCAAAAATAGCTTTTTCGGCAATTGATTGACCACATTTTGGCCACAAATAACAACCAAAAACTTTGATTGACCACCCTCGGTTCAAAAGTTATTCCAAAAATAAATTCGGGTCCATCTTCACGTTTTCACTTAGCCCTTTAACTTTTTTTAAAAAATAACTTTGAACAGAGCCACCCTCAATCGAATGCCATATATTTTTCAATTTGGGGGATGCTAACGTGAAATTAAACCTTTAACCGAGGGTTGTCAATCAAAGTTGTTTATGGTAAATGGTGGTCGAAAAATGGTCAATCGAATGCCGCAAAAAAACAAACTTTTTTTTGGAGGAGGCAGGTTGCAGGTTCACGGAGCTGGTTCCACACGACGTTCGTAGAGGATGCCTCTTGCACCATACCTGCCACAATTATCTGCTGTTCCATCTTGGTCTGGTATCGCTGCTGGAAATCTTTTATTCAACAGCTCGATGTCGGGTCTTCTTTGCGGCGGCTGCTCATTGTTTTGAACCCTTATCCATGCTCTGAACATGACAAGATAGTGTCTATTAATAAATACTATATATACATTATATATCATGTATGTCCATATGGAGTATATGGAGGTTATATCCGTGTTATGGAGGTTATTTTTACTGCTACAAAGACAACTTACCGAAATAATTTCACTCAAATTTTCGGTTTGAATTCAACTTGAAATGCGACCGTCTTCCTCGACGCAACTAACTTGGACATACTCCACAAAATCAAAAAAAAATAGGGGCCAATTTGTTCACTCGGAGTTTCATAACTCAAGATATAACTCTAATATTTTTCCATAACAAAAACAATTTGGATTTGTTCACTCGTTCTTTTTAATAAATAGCGATTTTGAACAAAAAACCAGTGTTTTTTAACTCGAGTCAACTCCTGATATTATTAACTCCTGCTATTTGCTCTAGTTATACGCCATAACTTAGAATATTTGAATGTGATTTTCAGTTTGGTTTTAATGATTCGGTCGATAGAATGATTGGGACACTGCTGTTTGTTCGATAGGTCGCCCGATTTTGGCTCGGCTTTGGTTTTCTTTTCATTCGATTTATTTGATTCGTCTTTATTTTCGATTGGATTAGTATTCGTCGCAATTCTCTGTCTTGGCATCCACAGTAATGTACCTTGTGCTGTCTTTGCATGTCTTCTTCGTCAAATCTTCAATAATTTTAAATGATGATAAAAACGAACCATCTTCATTTAACTCACGTTTAAATAAAATAAACTTTATTTTAGAAGGGTACGATATTTGGTTGTGGTCCATTGACGCATTTCGTCCATTAATGGACAATGACAGTACTGAGGAAAGCTCTTGCAACAACTCACTGTGTATGCAGGTGCTTCTTTTGCCGCTGGAACACCACCTGTTCCCATCACATATTTGGCCACAGTGTTTTTGGCTTTGCGCAGATCACCTTTAATCTTGGTGCATGGCACAAAATTGTATTTGGTTGTATTTTTTTCGGATGACTACCATTTTTTTAATGGATAAACACCTATGATTAATTAAAAATGTCCACGTAAACTTTTTTTGTTTATTAAATTAATTTCTCGAGGTATGAAATATTATAACTCGAGTCAACTTTTGTGTAACTCGAGATTTCAAAAGTGAACCAACCGAATTTTCAACTTGGCGAATTTTTGTTTTTAAAACTCCTCAGTTTCATAACTTCTAGAGTTGAAACAAATTTTTTAACTCCGATTGAGCAAATTGGCCCTTAATATGTTTCATTTGAGTAAATATAATATTCAGTCTCTTTTATTAATTTATTTTTTATTTATTTCAAACTAAAAAATAACCAAAATTTCATTGTCAAATAAAACAAACACCTACAAAACACATTTTAATTTTTCTAGAAATCCTGAAAGTAGCCAATTTTGTGCTATTTGAACCGCTTTGGCTTTAGAAATGTCAAAAGAACAAATAGAAATTAAAATTATGTGTAATTTGTACTAGATAAATAATTTTTATTTTATTTATGACGCCCATGCACGGGGGACACAACGTATACGGACCCCTCTTCGCCTCCTTAAAAAATATGGTGTCTACATGTTTCGTATCCTGTTCAAATGTACTTAGAAAGTTTCTTTTATATAGGCTCTATGCTAAGGTAGAGCTTAGCGATCGCTAAAAAATACAACAATTTTCTCCCAAAAAGATCGCTAAAAAAATATAATTTTGTCCCGTAAAAAAATGAAACCACATTTAATGTAAAGTTTCGATGTACACAAAGTCAAAAACTTTCTATGTTGTATATTATTACACTGCGACTTTGGATACAAAGATAAACAGACTATGTAAATAAGGTATATTTAACTTTGGGTAACGACTATTCTCACAAACTGGTGACTTTCGACTTTTTGAAAGGTCGATTCTTTAGTCTATACCCTTATAAAAACTTTGTTAATTATTATTTAAAGTTCTAGGCAATAATTTATATTTTTCCTTGTATTTGAAAGTATTTTTTTTGGATGTGGCTGCAGAGCTTTTCTGGTGGGCAATGCCTGACGCGGGGGTTGTTTGTATATAATTGGCGATGTGTGACATAGAGATAGATGGATGGCAATTTAGTGTGTGGCGCAACACGACGTGGCACGCCTGGACATGCGTCCTCCCTTCCAATTTGATTATTGGAGTGGCCGAGGCAGCACAGCATGACGTGACGCCGGGCGGCTGGCGTTTTGATTGCAGCTATTACAAGCACACACACACACACACAGAAATATATTCCGATTTTGTCGAATTTGTGTCGCACACGCGAGGCTGACATCAATTAGAGATGTACGCAAAAAAAAAAAAACGGCCGGCATTCAGAGTTCACCCCATTGAATTAGGAGTGTTCGCACACTCTGCGCGCAAGGGGTTGACACAAGCTATATATTTATGTATATATAAAAAAAAACTATGCCTGAAAATTGGATTTGAATTCGTTATCTACGGAAGGGCGCGTGCACTTTGAACTCGGGACGACTCCGCAGCCGATAATTGGGTTTAAAGCTGTTCACAAAATTGGGCTAGTATTTATGCGCCCACTCTGCGTGTGATTTGTTTTTTTTTTTTTTTTGGCTAAGCCAGGGATGTGTAATCTTCGAAAGATATCATCATAGATGATATGCACGATTCACATATTTGTGCCTACGTACGAAACCACACCCTTGCCTTCTCCAACCATTCTCTTTGCGGAACTGCCGTTAGGTATTTATTCGCAGAGCTGGTTAGCATTTATGCTGCTCCTATACTGTTTCATGCAGCTCCAACTGCATTTTTGTTACAGGTAACTCAGCAGTTGCATTCCGACAGCAACATGAAATCCAGTAGGATTGTCGGGTCCAGGGGAACGCATCTGTCATGTTCAAAGCGACTGCATTTAAAATTAACGTGTTTTGTGTCTTCCTCTTGCTCTGGGCAGTTTGGACAGAGTCCCGAATCGTCGTGCCCAAACCTGTGGAGGTAATTTTGATATCCTCCGTGGCCTGACAGAAGTTGTGTCAGGTGGTAGTTGCACTCTTCATGTGTACGCTTGATCGACGTGTTGATGTTTGGAATCAATGTGTGCGTCCCACGACCTTTCGTACTGTTGTTTCAGCGATCTTGCCACTTGGCCATCGATAAAATTCTTTCATCATATTTAATTGCTTTGGTTGAGTCCACTCTTCGATCATTTAATAACTTCCGTTGATATATCGTTGATGTATCGCAAACGCGCCTGCCCAGATAGGGGCAGCGTACAGTACGACTGAGCTAATGAAAACAGGAGTCTTATAGCGTATCCTGGTCCGCCAATTTTTGGAAGAATTCTCCATAATGCAGACTGCATTTGTGACGCCTTTTTGCTACGATATAGTGTGTAGATTGATCTGCAGCCTGTTGTCAATCATTACTCCAATATATTTTATAGATTCTTTGGACTCTATTGTCTGGTCTACAACTCGAATGTTTATTATGCATTTTTGACATTTGCACATTATTTCTTGCTGCCATATAGCCATCTTTCTCCTTCGATTGCTTTCCTTGCAATACCCACTAACGTTTTTATAGCATCGACTCTCGATCGGGCCTTTCTGAAACCGTATTAGTGTCCTGAAAAGCCTTTTTATCCTCTGCAACGGCGACCTTCCTCTTGGATATAACTCGCTCGCGTACCTTTCCCATTTTGGTCTAGAAGACATATTGGGCGGTAGGACGATTGATCGTCAGGTGGTTTGTTTCCCTTTGAAAACAGCACTAGTTGCTGTAGCTTCCATCGATCCGGAAAAATTCCTTCATCAAGTCACCTTTGCATCGTTTTGATGAACATGTCTCGTCTCTTTTTGATGGCGGCTGTTAGTGCTTTATTGGGCACACCGTCTGGTCCAGGCGTCTTTTTGTCTATTATTTTTCTACATGCTTCAAATTGTTCTTCTACCGTGATTATTGGTGTTCTTTCTACGTCTGTTTCTCTCATTATATTGGTTTTCGTTGTTGTAGTTCGTTTCGGAAAGAGTGTCTCTACGGTGGACTTGAGCATCCGTGGAAATCTGACTTCCGGTGCTCTTTGCCCCTTCACTTTTGCCTTACTTGTAGACACTTCGATCTGAGTGTCTTTATTTCGTCATTCCACCAGTAACACGGAGTGCCTCTTTTACTAAGTGTTCGTCTTGGCATAGCAGTTCCTGAAGTATGTCGTCTGTTCTTTCATAGTTTAAACTACAGTCTTCCATAACTATGTCAAATTCTCCTATATCAAAGACTTTGTCCTTCCATTTTGGGCCCGTTAGTTTGGACTTATAGATTCTCCTTTACTCTGTGATTTCATATATTATTGCTTGGTGATCACTGTGTGAGTACTCTTCGCTGACTCGCCATTTCAAGCTAGGCAGCAGTGAGCTACTTTCCATTGTGATGTAGATGATCGAGCCTACCCCTGCTTTGCGGTACGTCAACTCATTTTCGCTATTAACGATGCCGATATCTAGCAGTGCAAAGGATTCCAGGAGAATGCGCCCCCTAGAGTTTGTAAATCTGCTACCCCATTCAGTAGCCCAAGCATTAAAGTCGCCACCAATAATGACCGGTGTTCTACCGCGTGCCGCATTAGCTAGATTGTCTAGCATCGTCTGGAATTCTTCGGTGGACCAAGTGGGCCTGGCATAACAGCTGTAATAATGTACACTGTTTACTTTTGCCTTTACGAATCTATCCGAACGTCCGTCAACTTCCTGAGAGATGTGCTTCCCTCGTGTCCAAATGGACGTGGACTTCGTCAAGTCGCTGGCCCAGGTGGGGCTGTCTAGTTGATTGTAAGGTTCACTGATAAGAATTATATCAGCTCTCTCGTCAATAATTGTCTGCGTCAGGATGTCCTTAGCTTTCCTACAGTGATTGAGGTGTATCTGGATTACCTTCATTCTTTTCCTTTTAATGCTCTCCGGAACACTGGGCATCTGCTAGTACCCGTTATGTGTTTAGCGTCATTAGGGCGATCTTTTTTGCACAACATGCAAAATGGATCTGCTACGCAATCTTTAGCAATGTAGTTGGCTTTATCACATCTTCTGCACAGTTTGGAGCGATCTTCTTGGTTCCGACACTGTGTGGCAATATGTCTAAACTCCGGGCATTTGAAGCGCAGTTTTTTAAAAGTGTTCTTTCCCGAAAATGACACACTGTTAATCCGATCATTATATTGCCTAATCCAATTAACTTGTTGGCAAATTCTCCAGGTAGATTGACGGTTGCAATGTGTGTTCCGCCGTATGCTTTCCTTAGCCGTACTGCATCATCTGGAAATTCTTCTAAGCACAGCTGGGCTTTGATTGCCGCGCTTACGTCCTCCGTGGATGTAATTTCGTCAACGTCCCTTAGTTCCACCATGGTTCGCTGTGTAAAGTGTCCTTACTTCTGCTTTACTATCCAGTTTCTCTCGTATAGAGTCCTTAAAGAGGGCTGTACTGTCTCCCGATTCATTAGGTTGAAGCAGGAGCTCCCCTTTCTGGGTTCTTCTTATTTGGATCACGCTTTCTGCTAACCGCTAGACTTGGATCAGTCTTGACACTACGCAAAATATCTGCGTAGGACTGATCTCCTATTACGCCTATGATAATGGCATCCACCTAGTCCTTGTTCGCTTTCTGGGTGGCTTTTGTTTTTTAACCCGTTTTCTTGCGGGTAACTGACTTCCACTCCACCTCCTGGGAAATCTCCTTGGTTTTTGTCTGTGCGACTTTCGTGGTTTTTTCGTTACCCGTCTCTTGTATAGACATACTCCGTGTCCGTTTTGGGGTTGGGGTCTCTGTACCACTTGGCGTCTTCCTTTTCTTCTCCGTTGATGAATGTATCTCCTGGTGCCGTCTTCCCTAGCAGTGCATTCTAGCACTTGTTTCTCGAAATCTATATTCGCAGTGGCTTCGGCAATCTCGCCGTTCTCATGGAAGGGTTCATCTTCTACTCCAATTGTGTTGGTTAAGTTTTCCAACTCAAAGCCCTTATAAATGTTGGGATGCGTAGTCCACTATAGTGGTCTCATGGTTTTCTTTGCAAGCTGGGAGGCCAGTCGAGGGTTGGCACAGGTCCTTATGAGATTCTGTGCTCAGAGCCAGGCCAGTGTAACTCAGCACAGCCAGACCAGTGTAAAAACTGAACCTACGCTGCCAATTTAATGGTGCCACAACATTTTGGAATGGTCATTAGTGGCATCACCGCCTGTCATTTGAAATTCTTGTTTATTATTTATATGCAATAAACAGCGGTAATAACCTAGTACAGTAAAAAACTATTTGAAAATGCAGAAGTCAATACGGGATTGGACAACATCTGGAGCGTTTAAAAGAAAACTTAAGAGGATGCAATCACAACGAATGGATGATATTCAAGCTGCACGGGACAAGTTAGTTACTAGCAGAAACTCGGGTTTGAATTAAAATCAAGATCCGATAGCTTACACTTTATCTGTGCCTCCGCATAAACTGTTGCGCACGATGGGAGAAAAAAATTACTGTAAACTGGCTCCTCACGTGCTGATTTTAGTCCGCGGGCGATATTTTATTTTTCGCCTACCCGCCGGCAAGCCGGAAAGGGCATCCCCCTATCCGTAACCCGGGAACGAACCCGATGGGAGATTCAGTAATTCCACACGGGTGTGTGTGTTAGTGTTCTCTCAGGCGTGACGCGTGAGAGACATTTTTCAAAATTCAATTTAATTGTATCCAAATTGTGTTACAAGGGAATCCCGCTGCCCGGTGCCATTGACGGCGTGCTATTGACTATATAAATATAGAAAACTTCAAATTTCAATTAATACGTAAGTATGCGTGTGTGTATAGGTAATTCTATACATAAATACTTATATATCAATACATTTGAAGCACTTATCGGGAGAAAATATACGCGTGCGATAAAAAATACGCGCACGATAAATAAAATAAGCGCGCAGTTGTTCAATGAAGCGCCTGCGCGCTAATCAGGCGAGACATTGGAGATTACACCGCAAATACGATAATTACAAGCGTTCTATACACTTTACAGTTTACACACACTGATCGTATGTGTGTGTGCTCGGGTGTTTTGTATAATATGCTTTATGTGTTTTAAGGCCGACGGAAACGGCGCGGACGACCGGGACGGCTGGGAGGTGGGGTGGCTGGTTGCAGTGGGCGCGTAACGGCGTTTTTCACTCACACTTATATTTAAATTATACATATGCAAATCACAAATGCGATCGGATGAGCGGCGCATGCGCATAATGCTCTCACGCATGACAGAACACGCACACACGCACACACTCACGAGAAGAGGGGAGAATATTTGACCAAAAAGCAGAGGATGCAGTGGATTGATGCCCAGTTCGCACGTGCACGTCCAGCGGAACGGAAGTCCAATTGTCGCTCCACTCAGAATCGACCGCGTATCGAAGAGTTTAATTTATTTTTTAATACTAAATAAAAATACAACAAAATTAAAAAGCTAAAATAATAAATATTTAAATATTTATGACAATCGAATGCATCGCACGTGGGTGAACATTTCCTAATCAACGCATTGACCATTCGTCATTCGATAAATAGCGGTAAAACATTTCCTCGAAATCCAGTGTTCCCGCTATATATTGATAAACAGAGAGAGAGCACGCGTGCTGCTGTTGAGTGCGCGTGTGTGTGTGCGTGCGTGCGTGTGTGTGTAGAAGAGATGCTCGCTTTGCGCTCTTGACGATGCGTGAGCAAGAGAACTGATGCATGAGCAGAAGAGCGCGCGCGTCACGTCGATGCTCTTTGCTCTAACGCTCTCGCGCTCTGTGTGTGTGTGTGTGTGTGTGCCACAGTGCGCGAGCTTGCAACAACCACGGTGCGTTTTCTCGGCTAACGGCTTGTCAGTTGGCCTACAGTTTTCCCAGCAACGTTACGCTTTTCCGACATTATCCGCGCGCACACAGTAGTTGTTCTATATAGCTAAGTTTG
The DNA here is from genome assembly GCA_010015015.2 of Bolitophila cinerea. Lineage (NCBI taxonomy): Eukaryota > Metazoa > Arthropoda > Insecta > Diptera > Mycetophilidae > Bolitophila > Bolitophila cinerea. The sequence continues at coordinate 10,072 of JAAAKO020050318.1, forward strand.
AGCGCTGCGCTGACTCTGCTTGATTGAGTGTGTGTGTGTGAGTGTGGGTGAACATAGATTCAGGATACTATACCTTTTCATTTGCGTATATATACAAAGTGTTTCTGTGTTTTTTTGTGCATTTGTGCCGTATAGAAAACGCACTGTGCATCTTTTTCGGAAATAATCGGAATTTATAGCTGTACAGATTTGCATTTTGCCTACGCGTCGCCGCGAGTGAGCTTTGCCTATGCTTCTCTACGTCTCTATAGCATAGATATTTATGCTTGTATTTTGTGAGTGTATTTGAAGGCTGTATTTGTATACACAGACGCATACTGGACGCGTGTGTGTGTGTGTGTGTGTGTGTGTTAGTGTGTGGGCTGTGCACGCGACTAAGTGTTTATGTAATTCGGTGTTCGAGTGCGAGATTAAATGGTGTGTGGACGAGATTTATGGTGATTTACATGTTTTGGAATTACTGCAGCATATTTCGTTGATTTTCTCGTTGATTTTCTCGTTGATTTTCCGTAGAGCGGACAGACGAAACATTTTGGCGCACGTGTCTATATATTTATATACAATACCTGTGTTCGCATCGTGTGCGCAGGTGTACGTGGATTAGGCAGCACCGCGAGAACAGCTGATTGTATAAACTATATTTAATCTGTGTCGGTGCGCGAGTGAAATACACGTAATCACGCGTGTGTGTGTATTTGTGTGTTTAAATTAGTGTATAAGGGTTAAGTGTTAAGTGTGTTTCAGCAGGTATTGTGCTATACTTCCTGCATACACATATACACATACATCCGATTTGTGTGCAGTGCGTATTGTGATTGATGAACGGATTTTTGCCAGCGGCAGTAAACCCTAGTTATCATTCAGGTGAGTGCGCTCGCAGAGAAACCGTTTATAATATCTATTTTTAATCCGTAATCCCTTTTTAATGAAATGTTATGTAAACTGTATAATCCACGAGGATTTCCATTTCATTCAATATTAAAACGCAATTAATTTATTATTTCTATTTAAATGTTTATGTTTTATATGGTATTCCAGTGTGGGTGGGTGTTTATTTTTACTAAATATCGGTATCATCATTATTATTGAATTAATTCACGATTCTATATAATTCT
>JAAAKO020050329.1:0-11186 GCA_010015015.2 Bolitophila cinerea
CAGTTTTTTTCTCTGAAAAGAATTGCCGCCCAGTGGAATTGTGGTCTAGAAGAATTGTCTCCGAAAATTTGTTGTTTTGTGGAAAATTGTAGCCGAGAAGAAATTTCCGAGAATTGTCCGTTAAGAATTCTCCAAGAAGAATTCTTCAAAAATAATTATCCAAGGAGAATTGTCCGAGAAGAATTGTCCTAGGATAATTGTCCGAGGAGAATTGTCCGAGGATAATTGTCCGAGGATAATTGTCCGAGGATAATTGTCCGAGGATAATTGTCCGAGGAGAATTGTCAGAGGAGAATTGTCAGAGGAGAATTGTCCGATGAGAATTGTCCGAGGATAATTGTCCGAGGATAATTGTCCGGATAGAATTGTCCGGATAGAATTGTCAGTGGAGAATTGTCCGAGGAGAATTGTCAGAGGAGAATTGTCCGAAAAGAATTGTCAGAGGAGAATTGTCCGAGGAGAATTGTCCGAGGAGAATTGTCAGAGGAGAATTGTACGAGAAGAATTTTCCGAGGAGAAATTGTCCGAGGAGATTTGTCAGAGGAGAATTGTCCGAGGAGAATTGACCGAGGAGAATGGTCTGAGGGGAATTGGCAGTTAAAATAGAGGTTTGGAGAGAATGAGAAAATTTCCGAGAAGAATTTTCAGAGAAGAGAAGAATTGTCCGAGGAGAATTGTCCGAGTAGAATTGTGAGAGGAGAATTGTCCGAGAAGAATTTTCCGAAAGTAATTTCCTTTATGAGGTATACAAAGCACCAAAACAATAAATTTACAAACAATAAATAAACCTTTATTGGCGGAGTGGGCCATTTGGTCATTAAGCTGAATCCTCATTCGACCTAATGACATTGTCCGAGTACTTTCACCCTAACGTGGAGTACATTTCTCCGTTGGCTCAAATCCTTATGTTTTAATTACAAATTTGTCTTGCAGTCCTCTTGGCCTCACTGCGGATGACCAACTTACCGAGCTTGCTCTGAATCGCCGAAACGATGAATTCCACAACAGTCCTATCGCCTCTGGTGGCATTGGTTGCCGTCACCACCACCGCCACAACCACAATCACTTCAACGACTACCAGAGCTAATACCGCCACCGCAACCGCAGAGAATTTCATGTTTGCCACGGCAATGTCACTAGTTACTGCCAAGGACACTAGCTTCGATCCGGTGACGCTGTCAGCGGAATGGTCTCGCATGGGTCGACTGCTATTGATCGCATTTCTCTCTGTCATAGGCAGCGTGGGCAACGTGTTCATGATCTCCTCGGTCATGATCGAGGATCACCTGAAAAAAGCCGGTACGTAATTTTAATAAAAAGCACGATGAACATTTATTTCGTTATTTCGATTTTCTATATTTAATACATTTTATACATTTTATTTCCTGAACGTTAACATTTTTAATTATTCCGCTCGGATTTTTCTTTTTTCTATATTTAATATTATGAGATTTTACATAATTAAATTCGTATAGTATCTTTAAAATAGTATATTTAAAACATTTGTGCATCGATCATCACATTATGTATGCTCACGCAAAATAGAGAGTGCAATTAAGAACTAATATATATATATAATATCTGAGTCTTATGAAGTGAGTACACTCTGAAGTACTATATAAAATATAAATGAATATATATTATACATATATAGATGAAGTCTGCCGTTTCACATAAATCCGTAAAAATATATATATATATACATATTTTATTTCCCATGAAAAACGTGAACTTTGTTCAATTTGGTCCAGACGGATCCACGTGTGATTCCCTTAAGCAATTAAAGCACTAAAAGTTGAACCTTCAATCATATTTTTTATAATGCAATAACAAAACGAATGAAAAGCATGAAAGCGAGTCCCTATAGTTCACATATGTAATAGGTTCTAATGCAATCTAAAAAATCCACAGTAGAGAAAAGCAAATACTAATCAAAAACTTTAAAAAAAAATACTCTATAATACAGAGTTGAAGTAAGCAAAAATTTGAAAAAAGCGATAGAATCTTGGAAGATTTTTTATATATTTTTTTAAATTCGTTCGATCAAGACCTTTTTCTTTTCACTAAATTCTTAACAATTTCTAGTGAGTCAATTTTATTAAAAACTAAAATTCTACAAACTTATAGGAAATTCAATTTTACGTTACAATGTACAGTAAAAAATATTCTACATTTTATCGTCAAATTAAATTGCCTATAAGTTTGTAGAACTTTATTTTTCGCTAATATTGACTCACTAGAAATTAATAAGAGTTTAGTAAAACAAACGTATTTTTAAAGGTTTTGAGCAAAGCTCAAACAAATTAAAAAAAATATACAAAAACTTCTTCCAACATATTTTTTTTAGCTAACCAATGATGGTATCACTAATTTTTAAGTTTCTTATATAACGATGCTAACCCCTAATATACAGGGTATGTCAGTCATTACAATAGAATAACTTCATAAGCAAATTCTTTGGGTAATTCTAAGACAAAATTTAATAGAGTTAAAAATCAAAATTTCAATAAATATATGTTTATCTTGAAAAGTAGTTAGGTTTTATCTGAAATCCACAAATGTTACCTTTCCAAAATATGCTTACTGTATATTAGTAGGTGCAACATATGAGTCAAGGAATCACACCTAACGCATCAGCATCTTGAAACGTATTACCCTGTATATTTTTGCTTTAGTGTATTTCCCAGAAAGTGCATTTTATATACGTCAAATATAAATTGAAATTGTTATAGAGAAGTTTTTGGTATTTTCTGCTCATATGTATAAAACATATATCATCCACATTATAAATGCTTCAGGACTTTTACTTCGATTCATGAAAATATGTCATTCGGATTTTTGCGAAAGAACTATTTGATATGTAAGTTCGAAATTCTGAGAAATTTTTGGGTATAATGAAAATAAGTTTTCACCGGAATATGTAGGTATTGTGAAAATTCTATATAAAATTACAAACTTTTTTGGAACGATGGCGATTCGAAAATAAAATGCATTTTTCTGTGAAAAATGAGAGCTGTTGTTATTGTTTTTTTTCATCAATTTGTTTATTGAGTAACACTTTAAAGATTCATTTTTACCAAGTTTAGCGTTGAATTTAGTTACTGTTCTTTGTGAAACTGTAATATTGATGAAAACAAGGTATTGAACTGTTTTTTAGAGGACAAATTCATGGAAGAACGAATATATACAAAATTAATTTTAAAAATGTTCCCAAATGAAAGTAAATACCAAGAAACATAGAATATATGTATATAGCTAATGGAAATAAGAATTGTCCTGCCAGAAGTGGAATAAGAACTGATTAATGCCTTATTTGGCAGCATATTCAGGATTTCAGGTTTTGGTTTAATATGGATCATAATAAATGTTGAGATGAGCTCATTCAGGTTATTTGGCTTAATAAAGGACCTGCATTAAAAACTTCCAATAGGGTGCTTTTTAGATTATTTTGTAAAATACACAATGGTATTTGGCAAAAATTTAGAGATCTTTAATTCTATTTTAACAAAACTATGTTTTACAAAATTCTGTTTTATAAAATTATCTTTTTCAAAATTACGGTTTTAAAATTTTGTTCTTTTTCAATATTGTGTTTTACAAAATTCTGCGTTTTAATAATTGTGTTTTCACAAAATTCTCTTTTTCAAAATAACGGTTTTAAAACACAAAATTGTCGATATAATAAATAGTTGATAAAATTATCGTGTTCACAGTAGCTCAGTCGTTATATTCTTTTTGTCAAATTTCACACTTGTAGGGTCTTCTGCGTCGCTTGAAGCTCTAAACAGTATTGAGGTAGAACTGGGCTATTTCAAATGTTTATCCAAAAACATCACGAGGTTGTCTGCTTTCAATGAAAAAAATACAAATCTTAGTATTTAATAATTATGTGGTATCAAATTAGTGCAGCTTCAAATGTTTATCCAAAAAATTCACGAGGTTATCCATCCTAAAACCACTACCAAATCCTCCAACTACAATTAAAAGCAGCAAAAGCATATCTACGAAATTTGTATGGTGAAAGTGAACATTCTAAATTCTAATTTCAATGAAAAAAAATGGACAAATCTGAGTATTTAATAAGGATAAACGTTTAAGGAACGTTGGACAAAGTGAATTCGCCTAAAAGGGAACTATGTTGTAAAAATAGATAAACTGTCTTTAATTTAAAAAATCACTGAGTTTTACCCCTCGTATTTGAAGGGGCTTGACTAAAAAAGTCTTAAACCCGCAAACTCTTCTTTTCTAATGTATTGCAGTTGAATGTTTATTATATATTTTCTTTAAGTTAGCATTTAAGTTATGACTTAGTAATTAAATAAAAAAACTATTTTAATTAAATTTAAAAAAACACTCATTTTAACTTTATAATCCAATCTCTATCCACACAGAAACTTAACCACACCAAAAAAAATACGCTTTTTCAGGCAATGCATTTATAGTAAACGTAGCCCTAGCCGACTTATTAGTAACTAGCATATTGATGCCTGCTTCAACAATTGTCTTATTAGCTGGTATAACCGAATCGTTGGCACTGTGTAGAGTGCAATGGTTCTTTGCTGCCTGCGCATTTTTAGTCACCGTGCTCTCGCTGGCCGTAAGTACTATCCACAACCCGAATCGAAGGTTATCTCTTATATACTTATATATCGATGTCGTGCAGTCATATACATATGGTTTCTAATTTCAAATATTTATTAAAGATTTTTTTAAATATTTTATATATTTGTTTTTAGCTTTTTTGCATGTGTGATGTGTAGTGAGTTGGTAAGATCTTTTTGCTGGGGTTGCTATAAAAACTATATGGCCAATCCCAACGAAATCAATGTTTAGTTAAATACTCGATATGCAAACTATGATACTAACACATGTTAATCCATTCTAGCTATCCGCCCTGGAGAACTACTTGCGTCTGTGTACGCCTCAAGACACACCGTCCTGGTTCAATCGCACAAACACCACTACAATTATCCTGTTGATCTGGCTGGTTGGCGGAGCTGCGTCCGGTCTGCAGTTCGTATTCAAGAACATCAGCTTCGACTATTGCACCCGTGAGTCCAAGGGAGTACTTGCCTACCAGGCCACCATAATCGTCATTCTGATCCTGCTGCCACTGTTGCTGACGTTCTACGCACACCTTCGCATCATCATTGACGTTAAGCGTTTCATGAGCACACCCAACTTTCGACCAAGTCTAAACTACACATGGGATCTGTCATTGGCACGCACGAACTTCTACAGTTTTATCATCTTTGTGGCGTTCTGGCTTCCGTTTGGCATTGTGCTATCGTACGATACCACCGCAACGGTTACACGACGCGTATTCTACACAACCGCATGGATTGGTCTCAGCAAGTCCTGTTTTCACAATGTTGTGTACTGCATCACGAACCGCCACTTCCGGAATGCGTACGTTAACCTGTTTCATTATTGCTGTTGCAAGACAACCGTTTCGGTGGCACGGCGTCAACGGAACGACGTGTGCCGACCATCGTCCGACGTCCGGGTGCATATCATACCCGGCTACAATATGTACTCGTACACCAGTCCACAGCGTTCCGGGAATTGTCATGGCTACTGGAACAAGCGTGACATGCACGAATTATGATCGAAAGATTAGAGGTGTGTCTAGGCCGGATTTCAAAATATATATAAATTACTATATATTTATAAATGTACTGATTTGAAATGTATGTGGATCAGATCTTTGTGTCTATTTGTGTATATATTATATAAAACATATGTATTTGTTATTAATATTTTAATTTAGGTTAAGTTATTTTGCAACTAAACTTTTTGTAAGATTTCCTCAAGCAATTCCTGGGTTGGGTAAGAAAGCACGTAAATAACATCCCTTTTCATGTTTCACATAAACCCATTTTATTTATGATTATTTAAAATTCCATTTACATTAAAAAAAAAAACTGTTTTTTAAGAATAATGTTAAAAAATAATGTTAATTTTTTTGGCTAAACTTTACTTTAGCGCCTTCTCTCAGAAAACAATTTTTAGAGGACGTGGGGATGTATTCCCGATCCCGACACGTTTTTTTTGCCTGATAAAATCCCTTAAAGGTTGAAAAAAGGTGACAACTTTTTCTATAATATGTTTTACTTCAAAAAACCTTCCCTCAAATGCAACCTTCACCAAAAATCATTCAAAAAGGGTCGATTTAACCCTAAAAACATCTAAACCCTTAGGGGATTTTACAAGGCAAAAAAACGTTCGGGATCGGAAAAATAGCCTCAACATCCCCTAAAAGAAAAAAATCTGAGAGGGGATGCTAAAGTACAGATTTGCCATTTTTTTTGTTTTCTCCCAGTTGATTTTCTTTTATTTTCAAACAAAAAAAAATGATTTCACAAAACAGTACTTTAGATAACACATATTTTTTTATTTTTTTCTCTCGTGTTATTTCCACTTAATCACGTAACAAATTAAGACACCTAATTTAAAATAAGGCTAGGTTTCGAAAACCCGTATATACAAAACCCCGTACATAAAAAAAACAGTCTTTCAAAAATCCGTGAAAAAGGCTTGAGTTTGAAATCGAAATATTTTCAACTCCCGTATTTCCAAACCCGAATTTTAATATATTGAAGCAAAAATAAAAAAAAACATAAAACTAGGCTTCAGTTCGAAAAACATGTCCGATGATCATTTGATAATTCCCAGTTTTCCCGAGTGAAATTTAGCCATCGATGTTATTGGCTTCAAATACTTTTAGCTTCTGCGATTTTTCTAAACTCTTTATTATTGCTGCTTTGAAAAAACCTAATAACAAACTCTTTGTGTAACCCCCTTTTGAGCTCCATGACAAGCTAAGCAAAACGCACAATTTGTGTACTTATGTTAATATATTTTTAAATCATTGATAGTTAGTAATAACTAAAAAGTTATTGCTATATTATTAACAAACACTCTTTTTTACATTATATATGGTTATATCGAAGAAAACTACATAGCACACCACACAAATAACTATATTTAACCAAATAAACAAAAAAACACAACCAAACCCCTAGGTTTGCAGATCATATATTATACTAAATAAAACTGATGAAAATACACGAACTTGTATACTAAAACAAGACGTTACCAATATCAATATTGGACAATATATATTTATATAGATTTAATCGAATACAAATTATCTGGACAAAAAAAACATAAACATGAATTATGCATACAACACAACACAAAAATAAACTAAAAAAAACTATTCATATATATATATATATACTATATATTAATAAGTGTATGTGTAACTTTTATTAAGACCTAAATAAGTATTTTTATATGTGTATTTACTTTATAGCTTTTCTTGAGTAATTAAATTGTATTCTTAGAAAGTAATAGCAAAATAAATGTTAACTGATGTAATGGATAAATCAAAAATCTATTTTTTTTTATTTTAGGGCCAAGATTGCGACATCGAGGTTATCTTCAAAATATGATACGATTAGCCGACTAATACGATTGGCCAATACGCGATTAGCCAAATCCAAAAAGACAATGCAAATAAGAGAAAATAGAATTATAGGGCATTTTTACTTTGAATATCAATCATCTTTGCCAGCGACAGCGAGGATAGCTATACATAGCTACACATATCGTACGATTAGGCGACTAATACGTCAATACACGATTAGCCAAAACCAAAAAAAGTAATCCAAAGAAAAAAAGGATTATGGGACATTTTTACACTGACTCTCTATCGTCTTTTCCAGCGACAGCTTGGATAGCTACATATATCGTACGATAAGCCGACTAATATGTTAATACACGATTAGCCAAATCCAAAAAACAATGCAAATAAGAGAAAAAGAATTCTGGGGCCTATTTTTACACTAAATATCTATCATCTTTGCCAGCGACAGCGTTGATAGCTACACATATCGTACGATTAGCCGACTAATACGTCAATACACGATTAGCCAAATACAAAAAAAAAACAATGTAAAAAAGAGAAACTTGATTATGGGACATTTTTACACAGAATATGTGCCATCTTTTTGCCATATGGACCGACACACACCACTAGCCGTCGAATACGATTGATCGACATACGAATCGTTTATGTCGGCTAATCATTATTCGGTTAATCGAATTAATCGGCTAATCGGATTTCGGCTAATCAATATTTACAAAATTAACCAAAATAGCGAGGGAATTCGCACCATCATCAATCCCAAACCCAATCAATCCATAGTTCAGAGTTCTTATATAGTTAATAGTAAAATACTTTCATGTGTTAAGATCACCTGGACGGACCAGAAGCTTAACTAAATAGTCTTCTGGCAGATAGATGTCAATATAAGTATTTAGTAAATCATTAGGCTTTCCCCAGAAGTGGTGGATTTTGCATTTATATAGCCATAATTAGATCCCTCGCATCAGCCTATATGCCTCCATTATTAAATGGTGGCAAAGAGCAAATGTATCGGATATAAGACAACTCAAGAAATGTCATGCCCATTAGGAGCCAATCTGCATATTTTTCGTTGCGGAAGGTTGAAATCGGAATTATATAGTTGAGCTCATTGTTGAAAATACTATAATCACACTTGACAGGCATCACTCTCGCAAAACCTCTATATTCTATGCTATGGCTTTTGTTTTCTGTTGTTCAACGTACAGTATTTGAACACCAACCGCCCAAAATTCCTTGTTGATCTTGTCGGGTCGTTTATCTCCTCTTCTGCTCCTCCTGTTTTTAGTCTGTGATTTTATATGGTCTGCAAACACTGTTGCAAGGTTTTGTGAAATGCTAAAACCTTGCAACAGTTGCATTTCTCAAAGCCTTCCGAACGTTTGTGACAGAAAATACTAAAACAATAGTAATTAATTACCATTTTTTAAATGCTCTGATATAATATTTAAAGTTTTAAAATATCTATTTTATTTCTTTTTACAAATCACCAAAAACAATACAATTCCACTGTCATCCCACAATCACTCCATCCACACGATATACATACGTCAGTGTACGCGGCCACTGCACTGCAATCACAACAAAAACTAACTCCAATACCCACCACACGTGGCGCCACCGTCCATCCAGATGTCAAGAAATAATTTGCACTCTGGTAAATTAGAATTATCAAAAGCAAACCTGAGTGAAAAGTGTCGTGTGAGTTTACAGCAGTCAACAGAATCCATAAAAATTAAGTAAATAAGTGTAAATAACTGACTCATAGTTACGTTAAAACGTACACAAATCACAGTTAAACAGAAGTGCAGTGTTTTTAAAGACTTTAAATGTGTTTAACATCCAGAAATTAAGGTATGTCTGGTTCGCTTTATCGATTTTAACTTCTTTTGCAATGGCGTTCGGCCATCTTGAAGGCACAAAATGTCTTTGGTTGAACAACGATGTTGTAGAATACAATACAATGTGCGAAGCCATATTTTGGGCATGAAATTGATAGGTCTGATTAGTTATATCATTAACAGAGGCTGTAGATTGTAGATCAATACAATATTGAACTTAAAATTCCATTATAAATTGTCTGTTTTGTTATTGCTTTTTTAAGTCATATTCTATGAGTTTTTGTTTATATTTGGATGCGTATTATGACCGAAGCGCCGGTTCTTGCATTGTCGCGCCCATATTTTAATATTTTCGCTAGGGTATGCAACATATATATACGTATGCATATATATCATATATATGTATTTTAATTTCATCTCTACATGCTCCATCTTTTAAATAGACTAGTTTCAAATCTATTCTAATGTATGCATTGAAGTGCAAATCTATGGTTACTGCTTTTAAAACACGTTTTGTGTACCCTTTACCGTTTTAACAGATCAAACTACAAAACTGCTGATCTTTTGTATGTTCAGAAGATTATCTTCATTTTAAAACTTCATGCTACACAGATTTAGATCTAGTGTTATGGCCTCGAAAGAGAATTATTGTAATCTTTTCAAAACAATAATATTAAAATTTAAAAATATGTGCATTAAACTTTTCTTTCACAACCTACGTCACGAAATGCCCCTGCGTAGCATGTTCCAATCGATAGAATTCGTTTCCCTGGACGAAGCAGTGCAAATTTCGTCTGACGAATAGCAACAGAGTTTGCGTGTGCGCATGCCCGTGCGACAGAAAATGATTGGTCACATAAATCTAAATCGCACATAAACGTGTGCAAGAGTACATTATGTGTTATCCTAGATATCTAGAATCAACTATATGCTAAATAATGTACAGGTAAATAATCTGATGGAATATATACATATTTATATACAAAATATATTGTATATATACATATATATGAACACAAATGTATGTGCTTTTTGAAGTAAACACATTCCCAATTACCGATACGAGAAATATATGTTTTTCAATAATTAATACTAATACTATTGTCAAGTCTAAAATTCAGTCGATATTAGGTACGTCAGAATTAAGAATCTAAATTAAAGATTCTTAATTCTGACGTACGTAATATCGATTTTGATAGTTTTGAGATAATCAACGTTTAGCTTTTATACAAAAAATTAACAAAATTTTGTAGTAATAAAGAAAAGAAAAACGTTTTAAGTAATTCAGCTAGGAAAATTCGTTTATATTATTGAATTATATTTGAGTTTATTCCAGCAAAATAATATATAATGGAAATTCAATTATTAATTGTCGGAAACAGCAGCAGATAGCTTGGGAAGACAAAGAGATCTATCGGACAACGAAAGAGCTCACAAACCGCAAAACCAAGACGAGACATCAGGTCTAAGATCCCAGCGGTAGTCCTTTGTCTATTAATAGTGAGCCGCTCAACAAGTGCTCCACAGTGAGCTGACGCATAAAACTGGGTTTTAATTGTGAAAGATACCGGCAAGAGGAAACAAGATGGAAATACAGATTAGAATCAAGTGCGAGAGAGACATACAACGTTGCCAGCAACGTTTTTGCTGAGAGAAACGTAAAAAAACACGCTCTTTACTGGGCAAAAATATCTTTGCATATGTTTTGTCTCTGTCTATCGTAATGTGAATCTAATCTTTGTCAGCATGTGCATACTAAATTTGTTTGGTGGCAATGTTTCCCAATTAAATCCTAAGACTCACGCTTCATTGAGCTGTCCACTTTTGCCTTATACATAAAGCCTTTCAGCCAAACTTAAAAAAACTGAAGCAATTGTTAGTCAATTCGAGTTTCATGGAAACCTTGATTCATC
>JAAAKO020050340.1:0-11184 GCA_010015015.2 Bolitophila cinerea
TTGTGGAATTAACAAATTTGGACACTATACTGTCAAAAATATTATTTAACCTAATTTCCCTCGATTTTTTTTGTGTATACATCAACTTTTGCATCAACGTGTACACATAACCTCATAATTACACTTGTTTGACAGATCGGTGTCTAAACTTCTTAACGAAAACAGCACCTCTAGTAAACATGTAGGATCCCAATAGCTTTAGGTTAATTTTAAGTGTAAATTGTATATTCAAATACATAAATCACACATGTTTTTTGCTTGTTTTTGCTTGTTTTTTGCTTGTTTTTTGCTTGTTTTTTGCTTATATATATATATAAATATATATATACCGAAATATAAACAAAGGTTTTTTTATTGCTGCCTACCAAATCAAAATAAAAATAACTTTATAAGTGTAAACAAAAGGCAAACGACCGGAAGGGTCATATAATATTCCATTAGCAACACAATTCACGATTTCCACGAGGATTTCTTTCGCGCAGTGTCACAATTTCAGGTGAAACATATTTCTAGCGACACTATTTATTATTTACAATACTGAGTTTAGCTATAGCTGCTTGCTTACACTGCTTACATTGCTCGTTTCTGTCGCCTGTATGGTTTAGTGAAAGATGAAAGAAAATAAACTCATGATTCTCCCATTTCCCACATTTCCCTCTACCTATATAAAATCCCACACAATTCCCCTTAGTTTATAATATTATATTTTAAGTAATAAATACTGTACACTATTCTTAAGTATCACTTTGTATAAGACTTTAAAGTCTTTTTTATTGATACCAATAAACGAATTTAATAATTATTTCTAAACCAAAATTTAAAAATATGAATTTCTTTTTGCCTCCATTTCAATTTAAATTCATAAATTCGAGTCGAGTCGCACCAAAATAAAATAATATTTTCTGAAATTGTGTCGTTTCATAATTTCTATTTTAGTTTTTTTACTAAATGGTTGATTTAAAAAAATATTATAAACAAAAACAACAAATACAACAATATAGTATCAAACTACAAACAAAACTATCAAAAACTTTTTTAGAATTTTGCTTGTTTTTTTTACGAATAGAAGAAATTACTTTATTTCTAATAGTAACTTGCTTTTATTTTATTAGAACAACAAATTCTATTAAATTGAAATTAAATAGAATTTTTTGGATATATATTATTTTTGTATGAAAAATTAGAAATTGTGACGCATACCCGAATTGGTTCAATTAACATCTAAACTACGACTCGCTAGAACACAAAATCAATTTTAAACTTTCAATAACATAAAAAAGTCAATTTTACAAAAAGCATTTTTGTACAAAAAAAATACCAAAGTATCCAAAAATAAATAAAATTTATATTTTAAAATGTATTCTATGTAACATTTTTTTTCTTGAGGACAATAATTTAATATATTAATTTTATTTATTGCATTTTTTTTCTTGGTATCAATATTTTTTTAAAGTAGCATATTTTTTTAAATTTTGGGCACGAATTATTTTTACTCAAATATAAATAATCAAATGTTATATAAAAAATTGCTATGGATAAAATAATAAACATTACATAAATTGCACAACTATCCATATCAGGGTTAAACTGAACTTTATAAAACCCCTGACTTATCTACTTTGTACAACGCTCAATGCTCAACGCACAATGTCTTTAATAAACCAAGTTTTGAATTCATAATTTAATATGGCAATTAAAATAAAAAAACACACATTTTTATGTATTTAGTGTGGACATGGGCAATATGATAGTTAATCATATCGGATTATGCTTTAAATTATCACAAAGTAATAACGAATAAGCAACATTAACTGACCAGAAAAAACTACGACCAATGCCAAATTCTTCGCTTTGATTTAATTTATAATATTGTTTACCAAAATTCGAAACTAACAATCACAGAAAACTATTATACAAAAAAAATATGTAATTTGAGGCGTTTCAAATATTGCGTTTAAAGCTTTTCACATTTGTGTATAGATATACAATACTAATTAAAATGAAACTTAAACTGGAAAGGTGATCCACCCTGTTGGAAGTGTTGAAATGGACTACCACCACCTCGGAACCCTTGTTGGTTACCCTCAGGATCAAGAGGGTCTTCACCCATGTCGAATTGTTTTCGTTTTTCAGGGTCAGTTAAAACTTCTTTCGCAGCCGCCACATCAATAAATTTTTTCTCAGCCATTTTTTTTTCGTCACCTTTGTACGCGTCTGGGTGCCACTTCTGAGCAGCTTTTCTGTAAGCTTTCACAATTTCTTGTTTAGTTGCCGATCGTTTAACATTCAGAATTTTGTAATAATCTCGACGCTCAGACTGTTTTTGCATGCGACGAGCACGTTCGATACCATCCTTAGCTCGTTGCATGTGTTCGTCGATAGCCAAAGCATCTTGGTAATCGTGAACAGCTACAGATAAAAATAGACATAATAATAAGTTATAATTAAATAAAGTAATAGATAAAACTCACCGTCATCAAACATTTCAGATTCTAGAAGAGCATCTGCTCTATCACATAATACAGACGGATCTTTATGTAAATCTAATGCTTGCCTGCATTTTCCAATTGCCGCTACATATTGGGCGTCCTTGACGTGGCACGTGCAAAGAAGCTGGTAAGCCATAAATTGTACCATTGAAACTTCAGATTCAAGTTTTAATGATTGGTCCGCTAATGCTATACATTCATCCCATCGATTTTCTTCCAAAGCGGTTTGAGCACTTAATAAGGCTTTATTAACCTTTTTCATCTTTTTATAGAATGGTAACGCAGATGCATGCTCAGGGTCTAATTTAAGACACTCGCGAACTTCTCTTAAGGCATCAGTCACATGTCCAATCTCATATAACAAAGTAGACAATAAGTAATATCCTTCAGTACTATCTTGTGAAAGCCGATTCACTGATCTTAAATCAGATACAGCCAATAATAGGTCTCCTTCTTTAATGTAGCACCTTGCACGTGAATCTCTGAATTTTGTGGACCAAGGTGATAGTTCTAGCAACTGAGACAACAATACGATAGCAGTTCGACAGTCATTAGAATTGATTATTTCGTAAACTTGTGCTTCTTGTGTTCTGGCCGGGTTTATTCTTTCATACATGTAGTGAACTTCTTCATTATGAGGATCTTCTTGCAACTAAAATCAAAAATAAAATAATTATTTAGGAGATAATACTTGTTTATGTGATTCAAAAATAATGTTTTTTATAACATACCACATAATAAAAATCAATTTCTGCATTATTAAAGTCACCCAGTTTAAGGTATACAGTTCCTCGCTGCATTCTTGCCGCTGTAAAGTCTGGTTTGACCTCAAGAACATTTGTAAAATCAGCAATTGCATTACGTGATTTACCGAGAGCCAAAAAAACAGTTGCTCTTTTGAAAATGGTTAAATAGTTCCTTGGATCACCCTCTGTAAACCAACAAAATATATTATTGTTATTTAAGATTTTAAATTATAAAATAATCACACCAAATAAATAACAAAGTATTTATAATTATATTTGATGACGTCATTAGTAAAAATACGTGGCCCAAAATATAGATAATAAATAGGTATTTTTATGTTATTTGTTTTTTTTTTAATTAATTATAAAAATCTTAATTACCAACAGCAGCATGATAATGTGTAAGTGCATCAGCAAACTGGTTTCTAGCTAAGAGATCTCTTCCCATTTCTAAGTGTCTTTCCACATCAGCTTGTGTTGATTCGGCACCTATAATAATTCTAAATTTATTAAAATATTAGTTGTAAATTTGTAATATCAATAATATATACCTTCAAGAAATAGTTCTAATAATATTAGTATAAGAAAAGTTGTAAGTTTTCTGTCAGTCCAATGGTATCTCATATTGATTGTGTTTATGCACATATTAAATAATAATAAATTGTGTTTACTTAAAGGATACAATTTATAATTTTTCTTTTATACGCACACATATAAATATGTGCTTGACCGCAATTTAATAAGATTATTTAATAATATTGGGCCGTGGTTGCACTCAACAACTACTTAAAACCATCATAACCAAATACAAAAACCCAAAACCAAAAATATTGTGCGAAGAACCAGGAAGCACTAGAGAAAGACAACTGATTATGTGTTCTCTTCTGATTGGCTAAAAAAAAATTTAATTTGTAATAAAATATCACACAAATGTGTTTGCTTTTTGACGTCTGTCAAACTTATTTGCAGATTTTGTTACCGACAAAATTAGGAGCATTTTGTTTGTTTATTTCAAATCGACTTAATTTCTCTGTCAAACAAAACACATAAAGTTTAACAGTACGCAACCAAATAAATAAAATCTATGTTTGTTATTTTTCTTACATATTTGTTGGTTATATTCTAGGCAAAACAAATATAAACAAATTTATTAGCATACAACAGCCAAAAAATCCACTGAATTTAGTTTTAATTTGAGTTTTCAAATTTTAATATTATTAGTAAGTAGAATTAAATTAGATCGAATTAGGCTTATCATTAGCCTAGTTTTGGATAATAGTCCTGCCGCCAGATGTTTTTGTTAAACTCATTAAACTTTAATGGCTCGTTCTCACTTAACAATTTTATGTCTTTTCAAAAATTTCACGCAGCGCTTTTGTCAATTCCCGCTGCCTGCAATCCCTAATGTGTGATAGGAATGTGTGGATATATAAAAGTAAACTTTCATGTCCACGACAAACCACAACCACAAACCAATTAGCATAATAGCAACATCTAGTCCTAGTGAGCAGGGATTTTGCAAAAAAGTATTATTTATTTAGGAGTACGTAACAAACGCTATAGGTCTACTTGTTTGACAGTGACAGTAAACATTATATCTAATATCTTATCTTATAATTATAATTTATAAACTACGATGTGTATTGTATATAGTTCATAGTTTTTGATATCTTGAGATTGATAATTGTTTTTTTAATTATTTAAAAAATATACGCTTGAAAAGTAAGACTTTATAAAACACATACAATTTCTTAATTTCCTATCGCGATCGTTATACGAACCTTAAAGTAAACGCTAATGACGTGCATACATTTATACTTTATCACTAAAAATGTATTAGTAGACGGTTTAATAAATATATGATACTGCAATTCTTAGGACTGCTACGTGTCGTATTTTCGTATAATAATATAATAATATAATAATCATATTTATATGTAAATATTATAAAATATTAAATAAGGGAAAACAGTGAAATTAATCACCGGAGAATTTAAAAAGGAAAACAATGAATAATAACAGCGGAAATAAAGAAGCCCGAGCTCTAATCTTAGTTGGAGGATACGGAACTCGCCTTAGACCGCTGACTCTTAGCAGACCTAAGCCTTTGGTTGAATTTTGTAACAAGCCCATTTTGTTGCACCAAATTGAAGCGTTGGTAGAAGCAGGAGTAAAACAGGTAATATAATATATATATATATATATATATACATGTATATAATTTTTAATTTTGAAACAAAATAACAACCATTTTAAATAGGTAATTTTAGCTGTTTCCTATCGTGCCGAACAAATGGAAACCGAGTTGAGACAAGAGACTGAGAAATTGGGTGTTGAACTTATCTTCTCTCACGAAACTGAACCACTTGGAACAGCGGGACCTCTGGCATTAGCAAAACAATTTCTTATTGACAGCATTGAACCATTTTTCGTACTGAACTCTGATGTCATTTGCGACTTCCCATTTAAAAAGTTGGAAGCATTTCATCGAGCTCACGGACGAGAAGGAACCATTGTTGTTACAAAAGTAGAAGAGCCTTCTAAGTATGGTGTCGTGTTGTATAATGAGACCGGCTGTATTGAAGATTTTATTGAAAAGCCACAGGAGTTCATTAGTAACAAAATTAATGCAGGTAACAATATTAAAAAAATATATATATTAATATAACATTTTTTTTAAATATATGCTAATTTTAGGAGTTTATATTTTTCAACCATCAATTCTTTCTCGAATTGAAGAAAAACCAACTTCTATCGAAAAAGAAGTTTTTCCCGCAATGGCTAAAGACAAACAGTTGTTTGCTTTCGAGTTGTCTGGATTTTGGATGGATGTTGGTCAACCCAAAGATTTTTTAACAGGTATTAATGTTTATTAAATGTATTAAATGTATTATCTAATATCCCATTTTTAATTAGGCATGTGTCTTTACCTTAATTCATTACGACAATGCAATTCGCAATTATTGTACAGCGGCGATGGAATTGTGGGTAACGTACTTGTTGACAAAACCGCAAAAATCGGGAAGAATTGTCGAATAGGGCCAAACGTTTCCATAGGACCAAATGTTATAATTGAAGATGGGGTGTGCATAAAAAGAAGTACTATATTGGGTGAATCTATTATTCGAAGTCATTCCTGGATGGATAGTTGCATTGTTGGGTGGCGTTCATGTGTTGGACAATGGGTCCGAATGGAAGGTACAACAGTTTTAGGTGAAGATGTCATTGTAAAAGATGAATTATATATTAACGGAGGACAGGTTCTTCCTCACAAAAGCATTGCAGCGAGTGTTCCAGAACCACAAATTATTATGTAATTTTTGCAAAATATAAATGTTTGTATTTTTTCCTTTTTTAGTTTTGTATAAATAAATAATACATTTCATAACAAACACTTATCTTATTATTACGGAAATAAATTTACACAAAATAAAAAATACACGTAGAGTAAAAGAGGTTTTGGCAATTGGTCGTGAAGAAAATCATCATGAAGCAATTTACCGTAAAGGAACACCTTTTATCTTTTCGACGAATTGCTTTTAAATGAAAGTAGTAAGTTAAATCAGGAGGATAGAAACAGAAAGAGCTTTTTTAGTAGCTATTATTAACATTACATGAAATACTAATACTTTTAAAAGACATGTTGAAACAAATTTTGGGGACAATATTAAAAAAGTCTGAGTTTAGCTCATTTTTAAAGGCTTTACAACAGGTATAGTAAAAAGAAAGAAAAGAAAAATATTTTAAAGAAGGAATCACTATTTTGAGAATTGAATGACGTTATCGATTTCACGAATAAGGGTGTAGTCTGAATTTGCATTTCTGTATTGGAATCGGGCACAGCTCGTTTGCTCGATGTATTCACGTAGGGTGGTCATGCTTGTTCATTGGTTCAGAGTTGACGTTCGGTTCAAGGGCGGAACGCCAAGATTGCATTTCAGAGCCCGATTTTGAAGCACTTGCAGTTTTTGGTGGTGAGTTTTTTCGCCATGTTTCGCCAAATAAGACAGCCGTATACAATCATTTGCCTAATTATTATTTTGTATATAAGAAGTTTGTTTGCAGTTGTTAGTTTTGATGAACGGACAGTAAGTGGGTAGATATATATTGAATTGATGATTTTAAATTAAGTGGCATGCATGGTTTCATATAATATTTTAATTTAAATACAAAGATACATATTTAGTTTTTTTTTAAACTTTTTTACTACAATTTATAATAATTTTATTTCAAAATACATATAAGTATTACCAAAAATCAGAAATTTGTTTTTTACTGTTGTGATAATCCTGTTTTGGTTTTTCTATTTAAGAATTTGTATAGATACAAAATTCGTTTCTGTAGGTCTCTCCATTTCGTTGGTCTTGCAACTGGATATAAACTGCTTTTCAACATTCGTCGTTTTCGTAACAACACTTGGTATTCGTTTCCAGAAACTCCACGAAGCCAAGATGGAACAGAATACAGGACCCGTGTAGGATGTAAGCGATCGTTACCTAAAATATCAATGTAATCATTCTGCCCAAAGACAGCTCGATTTTCGGACCAAGCATTTTTCGGTCTAGAAGAATATTAAAGTATATAATAAATATTATTATTTTTTGATATTACCTATAATCTGGCATTGGTAGTTTACGGCCGTTGTCACGATGAGGAAGCAGTCCATTTTGCAAAATTAGTTCTTTGTAGCCGTGTCGTCTGAGCAATGGGGTTACTTTATCAGCGTGATACCGATATCTAACTGTGGTGATTTGTGGTTTCCATGTCCATTTTAATGTATTTACAATTGTGTTTCCAAACCACGACATACTTCTTTTTTCAATTAGTCTGTTTAATTCTTGTCCAAATTGAAAATGCTTGATCCAGGATGAATAAAAGTCGAGGATTCAAGTTTATAATACAATTTTTAGATTATGTCAAAAGTTAACCTAGCATTTATTTGGTTTTAATTTTATCAGAATGCTCTGAACTGAAATTTATAATATTTTAGTTTGGTAGAGTTTATAATAGGTAGCGCCAATGTATGTTACCTCGTCAACTGTCAAAGTGAACAACGTTTAACTTACGAATTTTACAAAATTCACAATAGTACATCCTTTTTGCAAATTTTAGAGATTTTTATTTAAATTATCAATTTTAAATACTTCCCTATATTTAAATTAAATCAAACTTAGGAGACAATTTTTTTATACTTTTATTAAGTAAATTTACGAATAATCCATAGTACTGATCGATTTATATGAACATTATGTATATGTATTTAAACAAAGGAAGTTTTTAAATTAGGTATTTGAAATACTTCTCAAGAATTTAATCAAATAATGATAATAAAGTATTGATGTTCTATTTGTTTTATGGGTTTATTACGAAGTTTATTATGAACTTTTAATGCATATTTAAACATTGTAAGTCTAAGTCCAAAGTATAAGCATGGTAAACTTGACGAGATTAGAAACATTTTAAGATTTAAACGCTAAAAGCTGTTGCTGTTTCGGAAACATGGCTAAAAAGCTACATTACTAATAATAAAGCCGTTAGTGTGGATGGTTACAAACTATTTAGAAATGATCGCTCTAATAGAACTGGACTCGATATATTTAGCAAAGGAAATACCAGCAAACATAATTTCATTGTCTGAAGGTACGTCGTTTGAATATTTATTTCTTGAAGTTGTAATAAGCAATACTAAGATTCTGTTAGGAGTAATTTATCGCCCACCAGGTACTGACAACATAACATACCTTGACTCAATTATTACTTCTATGGCATCAAGATATGTTAATATAATTATGATATGTGATTTTAACCACAATCTCTTAGATACTACACAACATAGAATGGTTTGTGATTTTTGGGAATCTGCTGGCCTATCAGTTTATCATAACAACTATCAGCCTACTCATTTTGTTGCACCAAATGGCTCAGATTCTCTCTTAGATTATTTCATTGTTAGTTCCTTGGCGGCAATAAACGCTGCCAATCAATTTTGGGTACCAACAATTTCACACCATGCATTTATTTTCGTATCATATAACATTACGGTAAATGAGTTTACTGAAAATTTTTATTTCCGCAACTACAATAAAATAAATGTTACCAGCCTAACGGACTCTTTCCTCAATCTTGATTTTGGTCCTATATACAATACAACTAATGTAAACTTTCAAGTCGATCATCTCACGCATTTACTTTATAATCTTTTTGATGCACATGTTCCTTTGCAAAAGTTTAAGTCACCAAACATATCCAATGAAAACCGATCATGGTATAATAAAGAAGTTAAAATTTCTTCTACATTAAGAGATTTATCTTTCAAAGAATGGAGACTAAACAAAACACCTGAAAACTGGAAAAGTCATTGCATATTAAGAAGTCGAACTAAACAATTAATCCGGAAGTCAAAAATGGAATTTGGCTTGAAATACTTCAATAAAAACTTATCGTCGAAGCAACTATGGACAAAAATAAAAGAACTAGGAATAACTAAGGATGTTGTGACGGATTATGGAGGTTTTACCAGCCAAGATTTTTCAGACCATTTTGCTTTGTTGCAATCAAACCTCAGTGACCATCGTGGGGATCATTTACTACCTTCACCGATAAATCCTTTTGATTTCGATAAGATTGGGGTTGAGGATGTGCAGAGTGCTATCTACGCTATAAAATCAGGTGCGGTAAGTTTTGATGGAATACCACTAAAGTTTATAAAAAATATTTTATCGCTTGTTGTAGATCACATAGTCCATATCTTTAATAATATTATTTTGACATTGAATATACAGTTATATGGAAAAAATCAATTGTCTTACCCGTGCCAAAAACAAAATGTCCAAGTTCTCTCATTGACTTTTGGCCAATCAGCCTTATTCCTACAATTTTTAATTTTTTTGAAGTCATTTGTATCTGTGTTGATAGTTTAAATGATGACCTGAGGAAAAACAAATCTGGTCAGAACGAAACAAATTATTACTTAACCCTAGCAAGTCTCAAGCTATCATCATCAGCAAGCATCCGATTACAACTGACAAGAATAGTGAAGCAGTTTTGCTAAATAATACCGTGATTCCATATTCTAGAAAGGCCAAAAATGGTGGTATAATATTTGATGAGAAACTCACCTGGGAAAATCATGTATCCGTCGCTTGTGGTAAGGTGTATAATTCTTTAAGAAAACTTAGCTCAGTAAATAAATATCTGCCTTACCATATACTAAACGTAAACTTGTTTTGTCATTAGCTTTACTCAACATATTATTTGGAGATCCTATATTTTCGAATTCTAGTGCTATTAATCGTAGAAAGTTTGAACAGTGCTTTAGAGCCTGTTTAAGATTTGCAAATGGGTTTAAAAAAGATAAATCTTTAGATTTAATTGAAAATTCACTTCTTGGTTATACGCTATCGAACTAGAACCAATATCGAGCTGCTGTGTTTTTGAAAAAAGTAATATTGACCAAATCTCCAGCATAAATTTACAAATCTCTTATGTTTGCCAGGTCTACACGTACAAACAATCTTATAGTACCTACACACTGCACAGCCAGAACTTATAGGGGTTTCTATGTAAATACCGCTAAAACATGGAATTCATTACCACACGATTTAAAGGACATCAAAAAATTCGGAACTTTTAAAACTAAATGCAAACTCTACTTTGTCTAAACTTTGCTATATATACTTATATTTATCTATTTTGTTTGTACTTTTTTTTATTAATTTTTTATTTTATTTACTTAATTAATCCGTAGGATAACTAAGAAAAACACATTTTTTTTTGGCAAAATTCGATCTTATTCATTAACATACATTCCTTAAAGACTGATACAATTAGTCCAACGCCGCTCTAGCATTTCGACACCTTTTTTGTAAAACGATTCGTCTTTGTCCTCAAAATAAGCGAGCATTTTTTCAGGTCTGCGACTAGGTAGTAGTCGCTGGTGGCCAAATCTG
>JAAAKO020050351.1:0-11184 GCA_010015015.2 Bolitophila cinerea
AGTGTACATACTTATATATTAAATTTATATTTAATATATGTATATATATATATATATATATATATGTGTATATAATATATACGAGTATACATAGTATAAATTGTATAAGGTTAGCGGTCAGACGTGCCAAAACATTTTAGAAGTTTATTTTACAGCAATTGTAGACTTTTAGACTTTGAATTAATTGCATTCTAAACGTAAATTCCTTTTATTTAGATAGACTTTGAACTTTGATATATATATATACTAAAATATTTATCAATTTTAATAGTAAAACATTCACGATTTCTAAATTATGTAGCATACTTTTAAATTTAGACATATATATTTTTTTTGTATCCTTTTCATGTATTAATGACTCGTTACTTGTTATGAGTTATGTATGACTCATAAACAACGACGACAAACACGCTTCCTAAACTATATTATTTAGCTTTATAATTTGTTACACATGTTTTTCAGGATTATAACAAAATGTATAGTCAAATAATCTAATGTGAATAATTGCACACTACATATAGCTACGGTGACTATCCGTAATGTATTTTATAGGGCAGTACTTAATTTTAGGACGTTGTACTGTATATTTCTTTCGATTTCTTTAACAAATACTGGACATTTTTATGTTTGGTTCTGCATTTTATATATTTTACTTATAAATTTAAGAAAAAAAAATAAAATTCTACATTGAAAAAAAAAATGTTGCCTAAATTAAAGAATAATTGTCATTTAAAAAAATATTTTAATATAATCACAATATTTTTTCTTGGTAACAATCATTTATTTTTAGAAACTTGATTATATTTTTAATAAGCCTTTTAAAAATAATTCTAAATAACACGAATATTTTTAATCTTTTTCTTTTGCTTTATAAAATATAATGTAATCAATCATTTATTTTGGTCCATCCTTTATTCATTTTGAGTTTGAAATGCTGAGTACATATTTTTTGTGTGCACAATATTTTTAAAACGAATAATTATTGTATATTATAAAAAGGTAGGCCAGAATAGCAACTCGATTTTAAACTCTAAAACAAGTGTGTTAATAATAGCTCATATCAATATTTCCTCAATGATATCATATACTATTTTAATTTAAACTTATACAATTATTAAATATAGCTTCAATTCGGTTATATCATAACACAATTAACATTTAATGACACAACATGTTTAATGTGATGATTATGGAAAGGGGATGCTCTCAAAAAGAGCACGTATAGCACGTAGGTCACTGAATGGGCCAATTTTCATATTGTCTAAAGTACAATACAACTTCTTGAAGAACTTAACATCTTTTATCTGACGACTCCATCACGACATAATAATCTAAGTTAAATAAAATTTGTTTTGCAATATTTTTAATTGATGACAGTTCTTTACAAGTCTTTTAACCGGTTTTCCTGTAAAAAAATGGACTTAATTTTGATACCCTCCAGACCCAAACTTGGGCCGTTTCGGAGAACACTTATATAGTTTGTTTTGGGTGAAGGAAGGTTGGTGACATCTTTATTGCTCTATTGTCCTGTCTTTTATTTTAAATATGACATACTGGGTTTTAGATATATATTATTTTATGGATTAGGGAATAATATATTTATATTTTTTAAGTAAATGATTTGAATGTTTAAGTTTTATTGAGATTTTTTTAGTGCTTTATCGTTTGGATCCAGTCGAATTTAATTAATTACAGGAAAATTGTATAGCCAGCCGAATGAAATGCCAATTTGAATTGATTATTCTTAACTTATATAACTACAAGTTAATTATTTTTTTAATATGCATCCAAAAATAACCAACACTGATTCAGAAGTAATAATCGCAAGGTCTTTATAATAGCTACAATGTTTTCTAGTTGGTACTAAGTGCAAATCAAATAAATTCAAAAAGCGTGATGTCTAAAAAGCTAATCATTATTTGTCATGACAGCAAAATAATCGGGGAGATCATTATCCATTAGCTTCCCTGTAATCATCTGTAATATTTTTTACCTTTCACATATAATACCGGTATCGCCTCATAATGTTACAAATTTTATTTTTTAAGAATTTCAGTTTTAGTTTTGTTCTAGCTTCGGATTGCAGGGCTATCAATTAAGCTGATAATTCGAATTATTTTCACGAAAGGGTTGAATTGCGTTTTTTAATTTATAGAAAAATGCGTCTATGAAATAAACAGACGAGCGCACACAGGTCTCAATTTGGATGCAATATTTCCCTTATCATTCATTAAGCAAGATCAACTATACCATACTATATTTTAAATATTACATTATTTTAAATCAATTCCATGTTCTCAGTCCATAATAGTTTTGATGTTAACATATTTTTTATAGTTTTTAAATTAAATGTACAATGATAAATGTACTGGCAAATCATTTTAAAATTTATTTGTTGTTTATCAGGGTATTACGTTTGAATTTCCTTATTTTTTTTAAATATATTAATTTGCGTAAAAAACATGTACGACTTAAATTCCATTCCATATTATGACAAATTTAATCGTTATTGTTTATTATACTAAACGCCTTTACGATATTTTACGATAAAACCATATTTCATAAAAGCAATTATGCATATTCACCATCCATAATCATCCAGTTAATTGTTTATTTATTATATTATTTATGTGTACACATTAAATTATACAATTTAAACACATATAAATATGATTATATTAAACTGATGTACAATAGTATATATAACAGTATAAAGAGAGTGATTTTTAGAAGACAAACTTTGATAGCGTCATATACACTTCATGAAGTGATTATCTATTATATTTTATATTATAAACAAGAACGGTGGTTTTAACATTTATGATAAGAAGAATCGTGGGAATTTGCATGAGTATGTTTTTTCTATAGATTGCATTTTCAGTTTGCCTTTTAGACTTTCAGTATGTAGATAGTATAGTATGTGGTTAAATGATGCAAATAAAGGTTAATGATCTTATTTTTATGTATTTAATTTGGAATAACTCCTTGGAAGGATATATATATATATATACATATATATATATATATATATATATAATTGAATTATTTAGTTAACTCTATGTTCTTCAATTATACCATCAATCATAAATAACACATTTTAACATTAATTAATTATGCAAAGTCTAGACT
The DNA here is from genome assembly GCA_010015015.2 of Bolitophila cinerea. Taxonomy (NCBI): domain Eukaryota; kingdom Metazoa; phylum Arthropoda; class Insecta; order Diptera; family Mycetophilidae; genus Bolitophila; species Bolitophila cinerea. Next base: position 3,130 of record JAAAKO020050351.1, read on the forward strand.
CTGGAGCAACCTTATTATGGGTATTTTTCTCATAACTCTATCACACTCTTAAATACGAGTTATGACAGTTCCAGAAAAAACAAAATCTGCCTTCCTTATCATATTTATTCTTAAAAGTGCTTTCTAGACATAAGAAAAACTTTGGTAAACATTAAAACAAGTCAAACACTTCGCAAATCTCTTGGGTGTAAAGATCCCGTAAATTTCATCATATCATGGAAGGAAAATTTATTTTTATGTATTAAAAATCGCTAGATAACTTTGAGTTTACGTAAATCAATAAAAAGAGATAATTATAGGGCCATTCGAATTGAAAAATCACACATAGTTTTTTTTGACTTGCATATTTATTGAGTACAAAAATTGTAAAGATTTAATTATGTAAAAATCATTTAAAAGAATAACATCAATCAATTGTTAGGTCCTTTTAAAATTCTGATAGAAATGTTTTAAAAAGATTATGATAAATAAAAAAAAAATTTGGGCCACCGTGTATTTAGTCTTGTAAGCAGTACTTACAACAATAAAATTAAATGCAGTTTCGTGTTCAACATGCAACACTTGAACTATGAATAATGTTTTTGTTTGACACGATACAGTTTGCCTAAATAAAAATGAAATTAAATAATATTATAACATTATGAAGAAGGAAAGAAATTATTTTTACGTTTATATATATAAATATATATATATATATATATATGTAAACTGATTTAAGATACATTCCCGACAAAACATCGTAAACAAGATTATTTAATTTTTTCATTTTATTTAATTTTTTTAATCTTTGTTATGTTTTTCTTTGTATTGATAAATTAATAATGTTTCTAACGGAAAAATTATCCAGCGAGAACTAAATCATGTTTATAAACTGAGAGTTGATTGGCCAGTTGATTGAGCCAAGCCTAGCTCTCGACCTATCTATTCACAAAATTCAACTGCGAGCTAAAGTGCACAAATTTTACAGACCAGTCTTGCACCATGCATTTTTTTTCGTTTTTATAATGCAAACTGTACAGTACTAGAATTTAAAGAAAACAATGTCGAAGACATTATATCTATCCAAGAAATGAGGCCATTTTAGTGCACCCCATAAACAAGTCGTAGCTGAAGTGGTGTTACTACTTAAAATTAATATATTCGTTAGTAATTCTAAACGCTATCTGCGTACATTTATATATAAATATATAGTGTCTACGACGTAGGATATATTTAAATAATGCATGTATGTTTACTTATAAATTGGATTAATGCAAAAATGAAAATTGCACCGAAGCCTTTAAAAGATTAGAAAAGGGTATTGCAAAACCAGTGATCAATAATTGTATACTTTGTACTTTGTAGTAATTATTTGTGTTTCCGGTTGCACAAAGTATAAAAATCGGAAAATTGAATTGTGGTTAATAATTTCGATATTTATTATTTCTTAAAATACATTTATTAATTCGGTATAATGGAACATTTATCACACAATGGTATCATGCAATTGATGTATATATAGAATATGTTAGATGAAAGCAGTTACTCATATAACAATCCAATAAAAGTGACAAAAATAATTACAGTTCATGAAAACATAATTTTACATAATACATTGTATACAATAAATATACCGCGTAAAATTATATACATGTGTCACATTAAATGTGCTAATCGAATGTCAGCGCACGCGTATTTTAAGTATTCCAAGTGCGTGCGTATTCTTTTCAAATGGTGATGCGTTTACCATTTATTATTTATATGTAGTATCTATTTTTCTTGAATATACACCGATTTCTTAATCAATAAAGATGAGGCAATTGCAATGGTGCGTTTAGATTGCATGTGCAAATGTGCAAATGCACACGACATTTTGTTATTATATAGAATAGTTCAATCATGCAGAAATGATGTTTATTTTTTTGTATTTCTGTTTCATAAATAAAAGTTTTTTTTAAAATGCCATATTTAATCCCACATAGCAATATGTGAGGAAAATTACGTTATATATATATATATATATAAATATAATGTGCTTTAGTCAAAAATAATAAAAACATACTTTATGTAATTGCGACCTACGAGACTTTAAAGTGAGATTGAAGTGATACAGTGCAATTATGCAGTACACATCGGACGAGATTAGTCTGGAGGAGAGATTGAATTCAGACAATCCGAAAGCGGTACGAGGACTTAAGTATCTACCAAAATGGCCTGCGGTTAATTTGGAATTTCAGGATCTCAGCTATACGGTTCCTGATATAAGTGGTAAGTTGGTTAAATATATGCACTTGGATCATAATCAATATGTCTTCTAGAATATTTTTGAAGCCAAAATAAATTACCACAAAAAAAAATTGCATACTATACTATATTTGTATTTTTATTTTCAACTGTTTTCTGTTCGCGGAAATTCATGCATTCGATTGAAAATTGGCAGAAAAAGTACTTAATATTTTATAAATTGCTCTTATTTAAGCATTGCTATTATTTTATAGGTATTTTAAAATATTGACGCATTTTGTCCATCCATCAATTTTGTTTGTATACACCAAATTCTAATAACTGTTTTAATTACAACCAGTTCTGGAATACGGTATTGTATCGTAACAAGATAACGAAATACCAAAATTATTTTTGAGTAAAGAATAAAAACGGAACAAAATATTAATATAGAAGAGTAACGTTACTGTGTAACGTAATGAAACAAGTATCGTTTCATTACGTTGCGTTGCGATTGAGAAATTCATTGGAAAAAAAAACTTTTGAGCAGACAAATGAACAAATCAAAAAAAAAAATTTTTTTTTTAATTCTTTTTTTCTTTCAAAATATATTTTTTTAAATTCTTTTTTTCTTTCAAAATATTTTAAAACATTTTATGTTGAAAATAAAAGAAAACCTTTTATTTCAAAATCCTTTTTTTAAAATTCGGCGAATAGGTTATTTTACGAATCAAATAGTTTATCTTGAGAATCGAATAGTTTATTTGTCAAATAGTTTTTTTCTGGTAAATCAAATTATTTATTCGACGAATAGTTTATCTTGAGAATCTATTTATTTATTCGACGGATAGTGATTCAAATTTAAATGAAGCGAAAATACTCCAATATACAATATAATAATTCAGAGTCTTACAAAAAATCTAAATTCAACATAACAGGCTAGAAGTATTTTCACTTTCATTTGAATATAAACTATTTGTCGAATAATCTATTTGATGATCAAGATAAACTATCTTGAAGGTAAACTATTCGTCGTATAAACTATACATTTTATTTAAAAATATTAAATTAATGAAATTGATAATAAGTCGAAATTTGGCCAATCGTATTGCATTCGTAATGGATGTATATAATGAGATGCGCGTACAGCCCAGTATATAATACAAAATTTATACGTTCAATTGCACATTTATCACAATATCTTAATTACTACGAATGGCCGATTTTCGATTGGCCAAATTACGATTGTCCGAATGATACGATTGGCCGAATCACGATTGGTGGAATCACACGACACAAAGTTGGTCTCAGTTAACGACAGTTCATGTAATCACCCAAAAAGTCAACAACGCATATTCAACTTTGACCCAACATTTGAAAGTAGCAGTTTAGTATCAGTTCGTATAATCAAATAATCGATTTGGTACGAATCGTCGCTTTTTGATTTACTTGGGATTGGCCAAATTTAACATATAACATATATTGCTGCCTCCTCCCATAACAAACACATTTTTCAATATTTTTAAGGAAAGAAAACTTTTAAAGGTTGCTTCTCAAGACACTTAAAATTAAATCTAATACCAATCCCACCAGCTGATGGAATATTTAGGGAGGTATAGTCTTATATCTCCTCCTCCTCAAGTCTTTTTAAATGAAGTTGTATTCCAATCCAACAAGCCATATGCCAAAAAGCCTGATGGTAATATTTATGGTGATAGTCATATTTTTTAGGAAGTGTTCCTGTTCAAGATTCTTTTAACGAAATTTTATCCGAATCCTACCTACTATCGGAAAATCGTATAATTTTTAATATTTCTTGGCATTAGGATTGCGATATCATGTAAAATAACTTTCTGACCAAACAAAGAAAGTTCAGGTGGGCATTTCTAATAATTTGATAAAAAATCTGAAGCCATTTGAAGCTGTGACTTTGGCAATAATAGTTTGCCAAAGTCTTAGTTGACAACTGTAAAAAGTTAACAAAAACACAGTTGCAACTGCTCAATGCGATTACACGAACTGCTACTTTTTTGCAGCGTCTGTTTGGAAAACTGTTACCAACTGTTGACAACTGTAGGGGCGATTACATGGCAACTGGCATTAAAAAAAAAACAGTAAGTGCTATTTTTACCAGTACGTGTAATCGGAAAAATATTTAAAAACTTTACCAATACTCGTTCCGGTTTTAATACGTTCTATACGCACAAAAAAATATTTTTGTAATGTCAGCCAATTTATCTCAATTCGTACAGTCAGAGACTTGGCTCATATGTCAATATCTGATAATTGCAATACCGCAATATTTATAAAGTTATAGCGCTAGTTACATATGTGCCTAATGCTTGGGAGGTAATATGTTTAGCGGAGATGTCTTGGCTAAAAACTCGTCATTTGTACGAAAGCTTTAATAACTTTAAAAAAATTAAAAATATTTTGGTTTTTAAATATATTACCTCTCTTGTTTTTGCCAAAAGGTGCAACTTAAAATTCGCAACAGTGAATAAATCCAATTTTCAAAATGGCAAAAATTTAAACTCTCTATATTCATAACTTCTGCAAGTGATCATTTAATTAACTCTCGAAAGTCAATTCCGTGATAACAAATTTTCCTTTAGGGTATAATTCAAATATAATCCTTTTAATATAGAGATATTTGCTCCCTAAAATAAAACATGTATTTGTGTATGGAACAAATTATAGACAACATAGATAAAATAAATTCTTGTCACATTTTTAAATTATTTTAAATTTAATAAAAAAGCGTTATAAATTGTAAAGAAAAATCAAAATTATAATGAATTTTTGACTAAAAGTTTCAAAAGATTTGGTTAATTTTATTTAGATATGTAGTTATTTTTGCATACCTACAACATGGATTAATAAAGGTAACGTATTTTTTTTAACGTTACTCGTAATCCAATTTGTCCACTTGATGATGTTAAAAGTTTTCAACCTATAAAACTTATTAAATTTACATAACACAAAAAATCATTGATACACATTACAAATTGAGTTGCATTTTGGTTCAAGTGTGGACACTTCGATATAAAGGTGCAATAATTACAGATGCAATAAATGCAATACAAATGACGTTTGAAATGCGGCTCTCTGCAGTTACAAGAACCTTTTTTCATGACTGTTCTATAAAACTCATAATAATTATACTATATATAGAAACAATTAAACACATCACAGTTCGCTCAACAAGCGCGCAATGATGTAAACTGTAAACAAATCGTGCGTCGTGTGTCTCAAATATACATATTGCATACAAGTACTGTAAAGAAACCTAAAAAACCATAATTATTATGATTCAACAACAAAAACAAAAAAAATGCATTACTTATACAGAACTACATATGTATTTGTATATCTATATACGTTACAAATGAATATAAGTGGCATGCCGGTATCAACTTGCGGTCACGGCTCATTCTTCAATTATTCACTTTACGCAAATACTTATTAAAATTGAAAGACTTAAAAGTACATACTGTATATACACTCCGCGTAAATACTAGTTTATTAAAATATAGTAATATAACTTAATGGAATAAACTGTACGTATACACATGCACTCATTGGATTGGAAAAAAAAACTTTAAACATTTATACAAAGATTGTTATGTGAGTGAGTATGATTTGATGTCTAATTGTTAATTATATACTGTGTGTAGTGCATAAGTACATAAGCACATTCAAACACAGGTCAGCTACATTTAAATATATACTATAAATAAATAAAAAAATGTGCAGGCTAGACTATAACGATTGCATTGTGAATACATGTATTATTATACTATTTCATGTTTATGTTATAATTAAATTTTATATAAATTTATATATATATATATATATAGGTTGCGAAACTCGGATAGACCAACCTGTTGGTGTGGAAAAATTGAATCAATAATTCATTTCCTCCTCACCGAATGTCCAGCACTAGGCATTCTCAGATGTCAATTGTTCCACATCTACAAGATCCCCCTCTGGGTAAGATTGCTGAGTTTGCCAGGAAAACGGGAGGTTCACGGAGGTCGACCGACTCTATAAAATATGGTTTATAGCATACGGTCCGTTAAATGGCCTACGTGTTGGTCTGTCTCTTTTTTACTGTCTTCTTCCCATAATCTTTAAGAACCATTTCCGATAATATTGATGCTTGACAAAATCACCCACCAACTTTTGTTTAGGTTTACGTGGCTTATCGTCGTCCACTATAACCTCTCTAGCTACTCTTTTCTGGTTGTGTCAACCAATTAAAGCAACAACTGACCATTTGCGTGATGCCATTGATTTTTTTTTATTAAAATGTACATATTATCTGAACAATGTAAAGTAATGTAACAAAATCGTACAAATAAGCGAAATAATGCAGTCATTTTAAACTTTAAAGATTTTTAGTCTGTGCCGGACTGTGCTATAATGTAATCAATGTACAGTAGATCGTTTATTTTCAATATCAAAATGCCTGATAGTGGAAATGAAAGGTAATAAACAAATGTTTTTTGTTTTGCTTTTTTAAGGGTTTCCATTGCTCAAAGATTAGAACTAGAATTAGAATTAGTTGACATTTGACACGGATTGTTTTTTTACAATTTTGCTTAGATGTGTATATTTTTATTAAGTGCAACAAATTAAACGTCCAGGCTTCAGGTATGGTGGTACTGACGCCTGATGCTCTTTGACAGTAGTACCACACATATTAAACTATGTGATTAGTACAAAAATAAAAAATACCAATTGATGATTATGATTATTAGTTTTTTTATCTACAAAAAGAAAAATTTACAAGGATTGTTAAAACAATTTTGTTGACCAATGATCTCATTAAAAAGCGGTTATGAAAATGTTGGTGTTGATCACGTTCACGTTGGCGTTGCAAGCACTTTGGACGAAACACTTCTTAAAACCGTGCCACTATGTGCTGGTTCCGGATCTGGCGTGCTCCGTCTTGCCGACGTCAATTTGTACATCACTGATGGTAACTTTATAGAATAGATTAATTTTGCATTAACATAGATGTTTCACAAAACTTTGTTTGCAGGTGAGATGTCGCATCATGATCTTCTTGATGCTATATGTATCGAAACATCACTGGAATCCTGTGAAACACAAGACACGCTTTGCAACACAACATATTTTTTGAACCCAATCTTAAATTACAATAATCTCTTAATAAAATCTCTTAATAAAATTAATTCTTGTTTTAATATTTATTATTTACAATATATTATTTTTTAACAATTTTTTAAATTAAAATAAACATTGATCATGGTAAGAGTTTATGAAAGTGCGTTTAATGCCGACAAATTTTGTAATCCTGAGCAGCGTACCACTGCGGCGAAATTTGACAGATTCGTAATCTTTTTTGTAATCTCAAGCTAAATTTTGTATGGTAATCTTGTGTAATCGCAAGAAGCGATAGCAAGACCGTCCGATGTTCATTGAAACAGTGTTTTTCTGTCTTGAACTCGAAACATGACAGTAGCCGATGAGTGTTTTTCGACACTGAACAAATTGACCAAAATAGATTTTGTTGCATGGAAGAATTCTAGTTATAATTAAAAGTGTAGATTTTTTTAAATTTACTGTTATGGAAAAACAGGATATTCTTAGACCTGTTTATTCGTTAAACTTAATTTTTTTTTATAACTCTTGAACTTTAAGTGAAAAAAACAAAAAAGTTTAAATTTTTCAGTCCGGTGTGCAAATGAAAGACCTAAAAAACAAAATCAACATTTATATTTATTTTTTTATTATCTTTCTTTTCCACTAGCAGGAATTTTTATATTCATGAGTTTCAAAATCTCTATACAAGACACCATCAACTGGTGGTATATATACATACAT
>JAAAKO020050362.1:0-11183 GCA_010015015.2 Bolitophila cinerea
AGGTTAGTACTTCCTACAAATCATATGGATTATTACATAGCAACGCCATCTATGTTTCATCCTACGGACTTATTGAGAGATGTGTTATATTACGAATAGGGCCATGCTTAGAGGACAACCCTGCCTGACTGATTTTCCTATATTAAAGCTTTTCGTTAAATATCCGTTAACTAATACCGTTGAAGATGCTTTAGCATATATGTTTTTATACATTTTATAAAGCTTTCTGTGAATTGCATGAAGCAGAAGATATGTGTAAAGATAAAAGTTCTACTCGATCGAAGGTTTTTTCTAGATCAACGCTTGTGAGTACACCTATGCCTATAGAGTGTTCTATTGTGAATTTTTTGAAGTCCACAATCCACTTACCCACGACTGTTATACAAAATATGAATTGAACTTTGTCTGTTGCTTCGACAACACTAATAAATATGCATTAAAATTACAAGCCAAGTATATTTTTGCGACCATAATCCGAGTTAAGGATGATTCAGCTTTAAGGTGGTTTTTAGACTATTGTTGCTTGCACATGCATCATAGGTGATTCCTTATTTGTCCTAAGTTTTTTTTTATTTAACTATTAGTCTTAGCTCATTTTTGCTGCGGTCCTATTATTTTGTTTAAAAATGTTTTTATGCGGTTTGCTAAAATCTTTGCGAAAAGTTTATAATCCGTATTTAGCAATGTTATTGGTCGAAAGTCAGTGACATATATTCTGCGGGCTGATTTTTTGGGATCAGAATTAATATTCCTTTTGAGAAAAGCTCGGAGGGTTTTTCTTTTCCAGTGAGAAAATTGTTGAAAAGCGTAAGGATTTCGAGTTTGCATAAATTGTATTTTTTCTGCTAAATTCGTAGCTAAAAGTCCATCCGGTCCTGGCGATTTACTCCTAGATGTCGATTTAATTGTTTTAAGAAGTTCTTCTTCGGTTATTGTAGCGATTAGTCCTAGTATGTCTTCTTCGATTAACTGTCGATCAATGTGTTCGCAGCTGGGAGTGGTTACGTTTTCTATTTTTTGGAAATTGCTTTTTTAGTATGTGTAAAATTCATCTAGTATCTCTGTGTTTTCCAATTTTTTCTAGATTAAAGATCTTATTTTGCTTATTGTTTTGGATTCTGTTCTGTTTTGCATTTGTGCAAGATGGAATAAATTCATTTGTTCTTCCTGCACTAGCGACGAGATTTTAGTTTTGCTGGACATGCTGTCTAGTTTCATCCGCTCTATATCTTTCAGTTTTGTTTTTACAAAAACCATTTCGGCTTGTACATCCTTCCCGCTGTTTTGTTCGTTCATCATAGATAACATCAGTTTGTGAAAGGTGTACTTTTGTAAAGATATGTCTCTATTAAATTTAATTGCTTCGGTCCTGTAGAATCTTTTTATGTTGTTTTTAAAGGATAAGTTCCACCATTGTTGCGAAGATTTTTCGTAGCTGGTACATTTTTTTGTTTTATTTATTTCGTCGGAGTAATTTCTTTGCAGCTCGACATTATTTATCAGATGATCATTAATTTTCCATATGCCTCTACCGTGGGTTCTAACCTTTTCTAAAGTGTTAATTTTGTATTTGCATATTACAGCATGATGGTCTGAGTAGGATACCGGTACCACTTCAATTGAGTATACATCTTTTAATACAGCATTAGATGTATAAAACCTATCGAGCCTAGATGTGACTGGACCTCTAGCAAATCTAAAATGAATTATGTCCGGATGTAGTTCGTCCCAAACGTCTTTTAAATTTAAACTTATTAGGTTTTGGCATTCGAATCTCTCCTATTTATGATGCGATTAAAATCACCACCTATAATCGTTTTCTCAATACTGGATTTATTTAGGTGTAATGGCAGTTCGTTGACGAAAAGGATATATTTTTCGTCTCTATTGTTAGTACCTGAGTGCGCATATATTATTATAAAATTTGTCTTATTTATAACTATCCATTCGGATCAAGCAGAATTTGTTCGGTTTTCAAATCATTTCTTGTTATAAACTCGGTACCCCGATTGTTGGTGCCCACATTCAAAATAGTTTTATATAGGTAAGGTGCTTGTATTTTAATTTCATTGACTTCTTGGATGAATAAAACATCAATGTCGTTGATTCTAATAAATTCTGAGAGCAGCGCTTGTTTCGTTTAATCTTTAATGCAGTTGACGTTGAGAGTAGATATTGTACGTAACAGAGTTATATTAAGATATTTTATAGATTATTTCGCAGCGAATCAGTGCTGCCCTTGCTGTTTTTCCTTCTTTTCTTAATTTTCATTATTAGCTTACCATTAGAATCCACATAATTTTCGGCGACCATTTTAAGCATATCATCCTCTGAACCGTCTTGCTCAACTATTTCCATATTGTCATTTTGCTCTTTAACTAATTGTGAATGTATTTCATTGTTTATTTCTTTTATAATCGTGCGTGCCATTGCGTGTGTATTTGTATCTAAATCGTTTTCTACATTCGGGCTCTCTGCTATAGATGTATTGTCATATGCAATTGCACTTGCTAGAGTGTTAGTATTTGATACTACTTCGCTGTACGAGTTTGTGCTTGTGTGTGCGGTAGGGTTTGTTTGTGTTGTTTGTGTGCAATCCGATTTTTTGTGCTCGGTGCTACCGCATACAAAACATCTCTAATATCTGCACATTTCATGTTGTGGATTGTCAGCTGACTTGGAATATCTTTATTTATTATCATGTTCACTCCACGAATTCCGGAAAATACTGGAAGACACATTGCTGCGCTATACTTTTCCCTAGTAATTGTTTTTTTCTAGCTCATACAACAGTTCTCCATCGTCTATTTCTGGCGGCAGATTAAACACTCGAACATATTTTGTATCTATCGCCTCGTGTATAATGACCTTGGTTCGTAGGCCATTGTTATATGTAAAAACTGCCGTTCCATTTGTTTGTTTTATAAATTCATCTAATTGTATTTTCTCAAAGAATTTTATGTATACACACCTTTCATTACTGTCTTGGTACATTGTGTGGACTTCTTTTCCAGTTAAATCGAGTCCTATTCCAAATTGGATCATTTCGAGATCGGTTGGTCTCAACATGTTTCTTTCAAACTCGATTTTCACTGTATTTTTTCGTACTGTACTGTCCCGCACAGAGTTTTCCATGTTTCTTGCCATTTCCTTTTATTTATATAAATAGTAAGCACTTTGTACACACAGTACTAGGCACTCACAAAATACACGTCTCTTGACTTTTTGATTTTTTTTCACAAACAGATGTAGATTTTTTTTAAATGCGTGTGCATTTACTCGCAAACAAGTTACGACGATATTCGCTATAAGTTAAAATATAAAGTCATTTTTCTTTTATTCGTACCCACCCTCTGCTCCTCGGGATATGTCAAATTAATCCGAATGCATAATTATCTCAAGAATAATATACTCGTGAGTCGTGAATACATACATTTTGACATGCGAAATCATTATTATCTTTAAGCTCTAGATGCGTCTTTATAGCAAAACGAGTTACTCAGAAGATCTTACACGGTAATTCCATAGCGGCAAAATAAATGGAAGCCTTTTTCTTTCATGGTACACACAATCTTCTTCGTGCAAATTCTATATAATTTATAGTTATATATAACTAAAAATATAGTCAGTTCTTACTCGTATGTCGTATACATACAAACATATCCATATAACCAGCTTTACGTCTGTATTCATTTATTTGATTCGTTTTATATGTTATGGAGTACAAAAAGTATAAATGAATTTGCCTTTTCCGTGCGTGGAACTGCCAGCGCAAACGACAAGAAAACGTAAAAGCATATACATATCTAGAAATTGCCAAGAATGACGCCGACGCCGACGCCACGGCGATATGGCAGGCGTCGGCGTCGCCGTCGCGAAGCTATGTGATGTGTGTGACGTGGCGACGCAACGGCGACGACGACGTGTCATCAGAAATGAAATAAAAAAAATGTCAGCATCATAAAGAACCAGTATTATATAATGATGTTCGTACAGCAGATGAATACCATAAATTAGTCGTCTCTCTAGCAGAGGTGTAAGCCGGCCGGCTGGGGCAAGCTGCCCGCCGATTTTTTTTATATTTCGATGGCCGATTTTATTCTTTTACATTTTCAGTAAACAACATCATTTACATGTGATGCTTAAGAGCAGCACTCTTTTTTAACAGAAACACAAAACGAAGGAGAAAGAAAAGAGATTATGCGAGATTTTTCAAAGGTCTATTTTGCCTTTTACCATTATTTTCTTAGTATACTAAAAACATTAAGATTACTTTTAATATCAAGCTTCCGGCGAGAGAACAACGCGGTTGACTTATGATCGGGAGCAACCCGGTTCAATCTTAGCCAGACTAAAGATTTTCTCCTGCTTTAAATAGCCTGATTCAATTTTATATTTTCCATGGATTACTCCGGGATATAACAGGATTTTCTCAGGATTTCCTAGAGAAATTACCGAGAAATCTTAATAAATCCCACAAAATTCCCGCGTACTGAAAAACAAAAATCAGAAAAATTACACTCTAAGCACAATTAACAATTATTTCCGGAGATTTTACAAAATTTCTTGAGATTTTGCAGGATTTCCAAAAAAATTCCGAGATTTTCCAGGATTTCACTGGATTTACAAGGATTTTACTAATTTCTGAGTTTTTTGTTGATTTCCGGTTTCACGGAATTTTTCATTTTTCGAGAAATGTGATTGTGAGATATTCCAGGAATTTCTGTGGGATATTTTTCAAAATAAAAATAAAAATTGTGTTCGAACTAGAGCATAGTCTATTATTTATCAAATAATAATGTAAGGTAAATAGAAGCTACATTTACCTAAAAATGTGTAGGAAAAGAAGATCTTGGATTTTTATTGGATCTTTGCCCCCTTAAATTACCGTTATTACCATGGTTTTGAAATGTAGATTTGTTTGTGGCTACGTCTTTTTTACATGGGGGCCAACCCGTCAAACATTATTATGTGTTGCGAACGTTCCGGGAAATCCCATTTTTTTTTTTGTTTTACCCTCTTTTAGTTATCGATGGATTTTGTGATGATAAATATTTATGTCCGAGAATACATTTTAAATAATTTTAAGTAAATAAATCAGCTAGCCGCCCGCCGCTGTCTAATTTAAAGGTCTAGCCGGCCGCCGGTGTTTTTTATCGGCTTGACACATCTGCCCCATACATATACTAAGTTTTGGACTGCTATCTGTACACGTCTGGGTGCCTATACGACCACACAGCACACGGCCACACATATATTATTTTAAAGTTATATTTATATGTATATTTTTCATAACGCCCTTATGTATGCTTTATTTCGTACTATACTGACCCAATCCCCAAACCACCTATGTAGTCACCACTTCTATACACGCCACTGTGTCATATGCAGATTTTTATTCATTGCTTTTATATTTGGCAACACCAAAACCGCCCTAATGTATGCAATATAATGTAACATCTATTGTAGCGACACCTATTTTCTAAAAGCCCAAGTATCGTCTGTAGCTGTCAAAAAATATTTAAAATGTTGAGTTTTCCGTGTTGTTTACTGCGCATGCGTACGTGGTGTTCTTGAATTCACTTTGACATTTCTTTGAGTTTCTCTTTTTTTCTCGTGTGTACACACAACACGCACGTCGCACACAAGATTATTGTTTAGTAAATCGCAGAACCAAAATAAATAGTATCGAAATTTTTTGTGAATCTAATCTAATATTTCGCGGAGCGAATCTTGCATTGCATCACATTGACGTGGTTTTCGTTTATTCGCTGTACACGGAAGTGTGTCTGTGTTTCTGTGTGTCTGTAAACCTGTCGGCGTCTCAAAAACATATCGTCGCGGTTCTTCACCTTTGACGTTGACTTTGTGTTTGTGTGTGTGGTTGTGGCACACCAGCTGTTCCAAATAATAACATCGAGTTACTGGCAATAGGAGTATATAGTTAGTTGTGTTTTAGCTTTGTGTTGTGATAGTTCTTATTTTGATTTGCCGGACTCTGTCTGCAGGAAAGATAGTGGAACCCGGTTCTGACCATGTTTAGCACGAGAATAACGCAATCCGCAAACGACACCCACACGAGCATAATTTCAATATAAATTATCGATTACAACAAAAACAAAACTATGACTAGAATGTGGTGGCTCCATGGTGGCCTACTGGCTATGTTTGCCTTGAGTCTGACACAGGGTCTGTTCTACTCGGAGCAGCGCAGCGCTGATGATAAGAACTGTTTCTGCGAGGTAAGCTCTTGTACGACGGTCAATTCAAAACTAGTTGACTAATCCTCGGCGGGGGGCGTTTTTTAAATATCTACAGCTCAAGGGACTTATCAACGATTGCAGCTGTAATGTAGACACTGTGGACTACTTTAATAACAACAAGATATTTCCGAGGATTCGCAGTCTTCTGCTCAAGGACTACTTTCGATTCTACAAGGTGAACCTGAAAAAAGAATGCCCGTTTTGGCCGGACGACAGCAAGTGTGCAATGCAATTCTGCAGTGTGAGTCCTTGCGAGGAAAAGGATATTCCGGAGGGACTTAAAGGACAACATGCCTCCGAACCACCGTATTTAAAGGTCAGTGTCCATGTGTGTGTGTGTGTTCTTGAAATCATGTGCTGCATTAAGACATGACGTCTGTCTGGCTATGACGTGTCACCTAGGCAAATGTGTGTCAAATGGCACTGACGCACGATCTCAATTAATACAAATATTTTTATCATTTCATTCTTTTAGTACGCCCCTGAGAATCAGTCTTCGCCCGGTTGCATGAAGGACCACAACGCCGAACTAAGCTACCTGAACACGAGCATCAGTAAAAAGGCGAAAAAAGGATTCGCCCGCTGGGCTGATTTTGATGAGCTCGAAGAGAATTTCTGCATCTTGGACGATCACCAGGAAGAAGCAGAGTATGTGGATTTACTTTTGAATCCGGAACGTTACACGGGGTATCGTGGAGACTCTGCGCACCGTGTCTGGAGATCGATTTACTCGGAAAATTGTTTTGGTGGTGCGGACTGGATGAAGACACCGTTCTCACGTCAGGATGATCGGTCACCACCGTTCAGCGATCTGTGCATGGAGCAGCGGACCTTTTACAGGCTAATCTCTGGCATGCATTCCAGCATTAGCATTCACCTGAGCGCCAATTATCTGCTGTCGGAACCACGGGATTTTTTGAGTCCACGTGGCGTCTGGGGACGCAACTCGGAAGAGTTTAAGCTCAAGTAAGGAATTGTTTTTTTTAAATACCGAGAGAAATTTCAAAGCTTGTTTCTGTTTGTGCGTAGATTCGGACCGGAGACGACCGACAATCAGGGCCAACACTGGCTTAAGAATCTGTACTTTGCGTACATTGTAGAGCTGAGAGCTCTTGCGAAGGCCGCTCCGTATCTGCGTCAGGACAAGTACTTCACTGGCATCGACAAGGAGGACCAAGAGGTGCGCAGCGCTGTCAACGATCTGCTCAGCATAATAGAGTAAATATTCTTTTGTCTGTAATTAACGAATTCATTAACGACCTTTATTACATCAGATCCTTTCCGTCGCACTTTGACGAAAGCCAACTGTTCATCGGCAGTGGTTTCGAGTCGATCAAGCTAAAGACGGATTTCCGGGAGAAGTTTCGCAACATCTCGCAGATCATGGACTGCGTGGGCTGCGATAAGTGTCGGCTGTGGGGCAAACTGCAGGTACAGCCATATATCTCTTCTCTCTAGATCCATCTTCTAAATTCATCTAACATCTATTATTTATTTGACACAGGTTCAGGGCCTCGGCACCGCACTCAAGATCCTGTTCTCCGGCAAATTCGAACCGCAAAACCTGTACGTGAACCTTGTGGAGGATGACTACGATTTTAAGCTGCGTCGTGGCGAAATTGTGTCGTTGTTTAATGCTTTTGGCAGGTATGTATTAGTTGAGGTGAAATTTGGCACACGCATACGGTAGATTATCGCGGTGTGACCTTGAGACGAGCTGCCGTGCGCCGGCGCACATAGAAATTAATTTTAATTGGTATTGTGGTTGTGTACATACTTTTTACTGATAAGATTATTTACGTTTAATTACTCGTGTCACAATTTCCGCAGCAGGTGTGGGTCGTTAAAAATTCGATAATAATTTAAATAATACATTATTTTATAAACTGCGTTTAATAGGTCAGAGCTTTTTTTAAAAGGGCATTAATTTTTATGATTACGAAGTAAATTATTTGGATAAAAACAATTCAAAAATTACCCATCATGTTGTTTGTAGCATGTCTGGTGCAGTTTTTAGCTGGGAGGAGGTACACGTTCCGTCAGGGAGTGTAGAGGTATTTTTTACGGAACTCCTGTTAGGAGTGTCCGATGAAGCCTGTATGACAGATCTAATTGTACACATACCCTCCAACTCTTTAAAATCACAATGAAGCGCACTTGGCACTTGCGAATGATAGATTCCATATTTTCTTGGTGGAGTTTCTTTAAACTAATGGTACGGATTTTTCTCGATACGATGGTTGAATTTTAAAGGAGTTTTTTGGTGAGCCGACAGATAATTTCCTCTGGACCTTTAAAAGAAGGTTTCTTACCTAGAGTTTCTCTTAACTTGAGCCAATTTATATAGTTTCGATTGCGAATCTTTGTCTTTGGAAATGTGTCGGTTTAAACTTCTAAGTTAAAGTTCAGGTGGTCAAAATAAGTAATAGGAATAGTTCAATGGAAGTACTAGTCTCTATGAAACGGTCCCCCAGCCATTCTCTCATCAATATCATCATGAGAATAAATGGTGTAAATGTTTTATTTTTATTTTGGGTTTTATTTTGAAGCGGCCTAATTGATCCCATCTTCAATTTCTTCGGCATTATTGTCTAGTGTAGTCTAGTTCGTATTTTGAATATTTCTAGTTATATTATAACTTGTTACTGACCACTAGAAATAAACTCATAAGAAATAAATTTATCTTTGGCTTCTTTGTAGTGGTGATATTAATAGGACTAAGTGAACCTTTCAATTTAAGTTTTGAGATTGGTCTTAAACATTTGAGATGCATGTACTCTTGATATGTTAGGGAGATAGATACAGTCTATAGTAATTTTTTCTTATACTTATATATTTTTATTATTTCAGTAGTGGTTTTATTTAATTATTTGTATTTGTTTTTATATGTTATGGATAACTATAGGCGAAAATTGGCATCTTTAGGATATATTCGATTGATGCAGTTCAATTCAACTGTTGTCTTTGTTGTTTCTTAAGTCATTCTATGGTGTAATCGAAAGAGAATATAATTGAAACTATTAACTTAGATTCTAATCCACAACCGTAAAAAAATATAAAATATACTTAATGTCCATTAATTTGTTACTTTTTCTATTTTTTGTGTCACAACTAAAATAAATATTTTACTAAAAAATGTACTAATATTATAACAAAAAACTTTTTTTTTTCAGGTTATCCAACAGCATCAATGAGCTAGAAGAATTCCGAAGAGTGTTACGGTAGCCGCCGAACTGGCCCAACCAGCACCAAGAAAACCACACTCCGAAAAATAAAAATCAATCAAACAGGGATGAGGAGCAGACATGGCTCTTGATGTGCAACTATAACTTAATATTATTGTGATTTCTGTGCGTAGAATTTAGGATTTTTTAAAACGGTCTTTTATTTATACATATTTTCGGCCTATGGTCCACAAAATGTTTGTAAAATTACCCTCGAATAGTCCAGTAATTCTTTATACGATTTTATTACGAAACACGGATCCGAATAACACGTTAGACGCACGTAGATTATATTCTTACGAACTAATATACATTTAGAAAACTGA
Source organism: Bolitophila cinerea (assembly GCA_010015015.2). Taxonomy (NCBI): domain Eukaryota; kingdom Metazoa; phylum Arthropoda; class Insecta; order Diptera; family Mycetophilidae; genus Bolitophila; species Bolitophila cinerea. Next base: position 9,814 of record JAAAKO020050362.1, read on the forward strand.
ATCAGTACTAAGAGTATAAAATTTAGTCATTTGTGTTAACCCCAACCTTTAGGCATGTATGTATATGTACCTATCGAATAATATCGACAATGCGTTATGTGTTAGCCTATCTCTATATCCCACTCGACACTGACTCACCTGCTCCTACCACCCCAAAAATATATAACTGTCATTTGATACGATATTCTATTTACACTCTATACAGTCTACACATATACTCACACCCACAAAACTCTATATATATTTATTTAATAATTTATATATAAATATCCTAGCAAAAATGTTGTTTACGACGACGATGATGACCTTATTAAAATAATAACACAATATCTACATCACAATATAATATAATATAATATATAGTAAATTATAAATAGCTAAGTTAAATGTAAGAGAGTAGAGCTTTCAGCTGTGTATTCCTCAGGAGTACATTAAAAATATTGTACATGTAAATTGTTAGATTTTTGTTGTTTTTGTTTTTGTTTTAAGCAGACACACTTTTATAAAAGAAAACTATAAACTTATAATATAGGTAAATTTTTTAATATTATACTTATACAGACGTAATTCAAAATATAAACGTTAAGAACAGTAAGCAAATATGGGAAGTCTTTAGTTTTCAGAACATCGTCTGGATTAGTTAAAAAATGCCGGAAGTTATTCGGCTTTAATACGTAGATATCCCAGGCCATTAAGAAATATATATTTCGAATGGTTCAACAAGTAAGTAAGTATATGTTCATAGTAAATTACGTGGTAACCCAAACAGCGAATTCTGGTCCATTTAAATATTTGTTTCAAGTTTACCATTACTAGTATAACACCATTTAAATTTACCATTACTGGTATACTTGAAACAAATATTTAAATGGACCAGAATTCGCTGTTTGGGTTACCACGTATTTTACTATGAACATACTTACTTACCTGTTGAGCAGGTAAGTAAGTATGTTACTTACTTACTTACCTTAAGCACAATCGGCCCATTGGAGTGCTGGCGTGCATCGAGTCGTCTTGACCTCCCCCCCAAATCTATCTACCTGTTGAACCATTCGAAATATATATATTTTTGAATGGCATGGGATATCTACGTATTAAAGCCGAATAACTATCGATGCAACTAGCACTTAGTAGCTCATGCATCTGTAGAAATGCCTATCAAGTGTGCAGACATTTTAACATTCGGTTATTATATATTATTATCTAGCCGAGTGTCGCTCATAAAAACACCAGATGCATCAACTATATTAGTCTAACTGTAGTATCCAGTGTACGCGCTGCGCTAAAACTTCCCACAGCAAGTGCAATTTGTAGAATTTATTAAAATATCTTAAATATACCCAAAATGTCATGCGTTTTTGTTTTAATAT
>JAAAKO020050373.1:0-11183 GCA_010015015.2 Bolitophila cinerea
ATAAATTGTTGTTGTAGGAAGTATTTTTTCGAATTTTGAAAAACAGAGTTTTAAAAAACAAATTTTGTAAACAGTTTTAAAAAAAAACCTAAAATTTTTAGTTAAATATTACCGTGACGATATGTTCCCTCCCCAATCATTTTCAAGGTCCGCCTATGATATATATATATATATATATATATATATATTCTTCAATAAAACTTCAAATTAAACAATGTTTAAAAATATATAATTATTCTATATTTTCTTTAAAATTATATTGCTTTAAAAAGGTTAAAGTGCAATTTATTCAAAGAAATATTCCGTATCGCCAGCAAAAAGTTGATCGAAACATTATCCGCCTATTATTGATACTTTGACAAGTATACGCAATCATTTTTAGCCGATGCCGAATGGTGAAACAAAAAATGAACAGCAACTTTTTTCGCTGACAGATTAAACATGTTGCTTATCATCAGAACTGAAAAGTAAGCCGATGCCATTTTTAGAAAACCTTTCAAAAAATCCGTTACGTGTTGATAGTTATAATTCTATATTTACAGCGGGATCGTAAATATATAATTATTTTTAAAGTGTTTTTTTTTTTAAATGTGCCAGCAACTGCGGTTATACAATAAATACAAATGAATTTTATCATTTAAAGTTAAAATGTAACCCGGTCAGCCAATAAGCGAGTTAAAGCGACTATTACAAGTTAACATAAATGAATTGTAAAAAAAGTGTGCCCACCTGGAAAAACTTGCTTGATTTTATGACTATTACCAACAGCAATTTCACTAAATCTATTAAAAAGTTGTTGAAGATGCAAATTATGTTTTCCTTATAATGAATTTATGACTCGCAGAAAATAAATTTGGTGGTCCAAACTGACGCACACATTCAGGAAGATGTAAAATAACATTCGTATTAAATGTAAAATATTAAGACCAAAATATAGTAGAATCATTTAAAACAAATTCTTTTATCAACTGCTGCGCTTTTTATGTTTTGGTAATACAAACTTTTGTCCTCTAATAATCTTAAAGCTGAGTGCAACAATAGAACATGTCGGTATACCTCAGGACTAACTAAATAAAAAATAACACTGGAAGAGTTTACATTATAAAATGCGAAAACTCATTTGAAGATTTATCTCTTTCAAATCTCTCGGATGCCTTTCAAATTCAAAGGGCACATACTGAATAAAATACTTAAATCTAGAATTAATATTATCAAATAATAAATTATAATTTACTAGACTAGGGACTTTTTAAAATAATATGCATTATTTTCTTAACCACACCTAAATGCACATTGTGCATAGGATCTATTGGAAATTGGGAAACCATTTCAATATTCATATTTTTAATCTGGACGATCTTTGTTGAAAATATTCTTGATGATGTCAAATATTTTTACTGAATTTAAAAGAATCATCTGTTCTTAGATTCCCTGAAGAATTTTATAAAGAAGTATTTTTATATAGAAGGCTCTTCCTTGGCCGTTTCTAGTGCACACCTGATCACATTTTGGACAACCTTCATATGAGGCATGAGACTTAGTTCCAGTCATAAATACCTTAGCAGGGGAATCGCAAATAAAACATCGTATTTTAAGTATCTTCTGTACTCTATTCTTTTAAACTAAAACTAAAACCTCTTGTGACAATTGCCCCTATCTCTTCGCAAGATTCAACTAAAAAATCGTCTGGATTTCTTAAAGTTGAATTTCCGAGATAAGCATCAATCACAAAAGGTAAAACGTTTTTTCATTTACAAAGAATGCCATAATTGGATAAATAGTTTTATTTGAACTTTTACTTACATAAAGTCCATCCACACCAATATTCAACTCAACTGTATCAGATTCATCTAAGAATGTATTCCATAATAATAGAATTAACCAGACTCAAACTGCCTCAGAAACGAATGGTTCACTTTCTTCGGATTGTAATTCATTCTCTGTAGTCTACAGGATCTTCAATTGGAATTTCCGGAGGGCCTTCAATTTGGTTTAAAGCATTGTCTTCATTTTCCCTTACATCCATTTGAACTTCCTCCATTAGTACCGGAATTTCAATTCAGGCATTGTCTTCTTCGATCTGTTCAAAATGCGCCATTCCTTTTTTTAAAAATTACTATAGTATCACAAAAAACACAAAACAATTTTTAAAATCAAAAATGCATATATTTATGCAAAGCTCGTCGGGAGCTACGATACGCGTCAGAATTAACAAAATAAACAAAATAAATCCGGTGAATTCGCAGAGCGGCGAAACAAAATACCGAAAAATTCACGTAAAACGTGTGATAAAAAATGACCGAGAAAATAACAAATTTATCAATGAAACCGCGAGAAAACCGCAATTTTTAAAAACTCAAAACGACGGAAAATATTTTCGAAACGGTTTAAAAGCACTTAGAAATACTATATACTATAAAGAAAGTCGATAACAGGTAAATATTTGATCGCAAAAAATCGAGCAAATCTTTCGATTTAAATAATTATTTCAAATTTTGAAATTGTTACTAATAAGAAAATTATTATCTGCAATTATACGAAACAAAAATAAATGTAACCGTTTCAAGTCCATTAATCAGTCTAAACAGAACCAATAAAAATTAACCAAAATATTTTATTTCTTTAAAAAAAAACAATTATCAAACAATTCTAAACACCCCTAATACGCACACAATATGATATACATATAATACAATGCAATACAATTCATAAACCGACAAGCGTCTTATAATTTTTTTCTCCGCTTTGTGTGTGTATTCGCTATATATACTATACACTATAATACAGTATACAATATATAATATGGGTGCGTGCATCTTGTATATACATAATACATTATACAGTTTTATATTGCCCTTAAGGTCACGTTGTAGAACAAATCTGTAAATATGTTTTGATGACTGTTTGGAATATATAATAGACTACTATTGACTATATAGTTATAGTATATATCTGTTCCTGAGACTCCAGAATATTCAGTATTTACAATGTTTGGTTCTGAATCTGGAGAATGCAGCACTACACCAAACAAACATTTCTTTTTTGCTTTAATATATAATTGGAACACTCTCACCGATTCCTCGGCTGCGGGTCCCGTCAAGAGAAAGTTTAAAGAGATGTTAAAAATAACAACATTTTATGAGTTGTGTTCCGCAGCGCTCACCTTCCTATATCAGACGCGCATGTGAATCTTTAGCGAAGCGTATGCGACAAACGGATAAAAGTGTGTATTTACCTGCAGTTTTGGATTTTCAGGTAGATATTCTGATCGGCGGTAACGCAACGCAAATTCTCTGTATTCTTTTTATTTGAAATTGTGTAATTGTTAGGTAGATAGATAGGTTTAAATAACTGTATATGTGGAATATATGCGGAATGCTATAAGAAAACCTTTTTATTGAAAAATTGTTATCGTCATTTTATTTTTTATTAGCATCTGAAGATAGATAGTAGTAGTAGAAATGTTGTGTATGAATGGAAGGATTGTGCATGGATCGTGAAGGGATCGTAAAAGGATATATAGAGATATGGACGAAGACTTAATAAATATGTATAAAATATGTATAAAAAGTCAATCACTCTCTTGAGATTTGAATTAAATAATAGGCTACTTGTCATAGATAGTACTCTATAGAGCGAGTTTGACTTGCAGATTAGCTGTCCGCTTGGGCGCTCTGAAAATTGGATAAATTTATTTTTGATTTGCAATTTATTAGATATTTTACCGTTTAATAAATTTGAAATTTTAATAATTTTTTAGATTTATTGTCTTAACTATGAGTTAATATAATTACAAATAAAAAAATAGTTAACTACAATTTAACAAATTTTTAGGAAGCGCATCAAGCAAACATTTGTAAAATCTTCTAACAAGCTCTATATTCTATAATATTTTACAGCATATTATATTTAAAAAAAAACTTAAAGAACAAAAACCTCATTTTCATGTGCCGCAAATGTCTAAAGTATTTGCCTCATTTATCATGCACCCATGTCTTTGGCCTTATTTGTCTTTATCGCAAATGTCCAATTCGAAGTGTTTTTATGTTGAACTTTTACTAATTTAATTTATTAAATTATGAACGATCAGCTTGAATGATCCGAGTTAATCTTGATCTTTCGCTATTATATTTTTTCGATCTAGATGTGAGTTATTCTTGATGTATTGAATGTAACATATAATAATACTGTTTCCAAGCTAGATTTAAACAACATTTTGATCTCTGGAATTTATCTCCTTAATAACTTTTTCATATAGATTCAAACTAAATCTTGATTTCTCGGTTTTTTATTTTTTTTTATTTTGATATTTATTATTTGTTGTCGAGCTGGATGCGAGTTATTTTTTATATCTCTAATTTAACGTAATAATAATACTGTTTCCTAGCTACATTTCAACTAAATTTGTATCTCTCCAATTTATCTTCGAAATAACTGTTTCCGAGATAGATTCGAACCAAATCTTGATTTCTCGGATTTAACTATTTTCAAGCTAGATTATTCTAGTTCATCTTTATTTTTCTATATTATCCTGTTTTCGAGTTAGATGCAAGCTATTCTTGATCTCTCTAATTTAATGTGAAATAATTGTTTCCGAGCTAGATTAGAACTAAATTGTTATCCTTCCAATATTTATCTTCATGATTACTTTTTGGAGGTAGATTCGAACCAAATCTTGAATTCTCGGATTAGATTTTCGATTTCTTTTCGAGCCTCTCTAGTCAGTCTAGGTGGCAAAGAACAACTTCGAATTCACAAAATCCGCGAATTTAAATTTGAAAAACAATATCCAAATTTTTAACCAATCAAATTCGCAGACTTTATGGATTCGAAGATGTTTTTCAACAGTCTGACCAGAGCATGCAAACTCTAGAACACATTTTTGTCAATATACATGTCTTTGTTACTCTTATGTTTTTTATGTTTGTTCTCTTTCCAAAGAAAGCTTCAAGATGCCGCCCGCTTGGAGTGCTGCAGTCGTATGAAAATGCATTGAAAGCGAAGTTGGATGTAATATATTTTTTTTTACTTTTGAATTTGACGAATTAGAATGTATGTTTTATGCGTGTTTGCATAATAAAACTTACTTTTTAAATGCGCGGTAAATATAGCCATGAGAAACTATTGGCTAGAGAGGATGCATCCACGATTGGTCAGTATATATTCTCTCAAATTATTTAAGAGATGAATATAATAAATTTGATTCACATTTTGCTGCATACTGACTTTTTAAAACAATTGGTGTCAGAATAACTAAAACGTTTTTTTTTTAATAATAAATGTGTTTGTAACAATATAATGTTTTGAGACTATGTATATGTAAAAAAAAATATTGTTGTAATAAATCTAAAAAAAAGTAAACTGTTTTGTTTTTTGATGTTCAAATTTGCCGCTAAAAATTCGAATATTTTTTTCCAAAATAGATAAAACATTGCAGTCTTCATCCCTTATGAGCAAATTCTTACACCATCCGCCAGTCGCCATGCATTTTGAGGTGACAAAATAATTGTTCTGAGTTTGCTATCTATTTGTATTATCTATGAGTCTGACCGAAGGTGTAGACTCTACGTCTACGTAGTCTTTCAGGTAATAAAGTTATAGTATAGCATAGTTTTTAAAAGTATTTTAAAAAAACAAATTACCCGGTTTTAAGATCTTTTAATAAATAATTAGCAGCAGTCACAAATATTATTGTAATTTTAAAAAAGGCACATTTAAATATTAAATATTATGAGAGAATTCTAATTCTTAATTAGGTAATTTACGCCAGCATTATTTCAACCGACATATTTTTACCGATTGCGAGACACCAATTGAAACATTTCGAAACCTTTAACCACTTATGACGGTAATGCAGTCCACCAGCGCCACCTTCCAGCCGTGCCACAGAACTACAACATCCTAAATGCACACGAACGCCATCTACATTCCAGTAGCTGAATCGTGTCGGGACATTCCTCCTCGGCGCAGCAACACTTTTAAATCCCCGCCAGAGCAGGAAAATGTTCCATGTTTTCGTTTTTCACGCGCAGCCATTGTGCTTGTGCATTTGGCTGGAGCTGTCACACCACGCACGGACACCACCGCAGACCGTAGATAGTTTTCCATGCAAAACAGCACACACATACAGAGAAACACACACACACACATTAACATAGCGCGACGAAAACTTGTGAACACGCAAAGTGAAAAGTGGAAATAGAGCGGTGAACACACGGGAACTGCGTGTTGTGTACGTGCGTCGATTTAGTGTCCGGACCGAGGGTATGCATCTCTGAGTCTATAGTGTTTAGCACCTAAAATCCTTTCAGTGAGTGGTGGAATGCAGAAAGGTGCTAGTGAAAGTGGTTCCTCTGTGGGTGCGGCGGACTTACAACGACAACACAACAGAATGACATAAATATCAATATAGAGCATTCCAAAATACCGTTGCAGTTAGCTACTGAAAATTGCGTTCTTCTAGTCTGATAAGCGTAAGTAAATTATGATTTCTAATAAAATGTCTTTTCAAATAAGATTACACTTGAGAATTTTCCAAACGAATCGAATGCGTGTTTATACTTATACTATATATTCTATATGTAATTTATAAATGTGTAATATAATACATATAAAACATAAAAGTGTGTTAGTGGGAATACCGCAGTTTTATAAATCACGATCAAAAGCTTACATTAGGATTCCATACACACGTTCTATGTGAGTCTCTATGTGTCCTGCCCATTGCATACACACACGTATCGAATGTCTAGTAGCGCACATGTATTACATGTACTTGTTATACATCTATATCGTATTATATATATTTTGTATACATACGAATTTTGACTCTTGTTTAAATGGAACCTACCCCTATAACTTATGTATATAATCGATAATTTTGCTTTCTATATAGACTGTGTATACATTTACTTCAGCACACACACATACACACACACGCACACTGAGAAATATTACATTACTCTTAATATCGACAGAACGCCAAACATTTAAGATTTATGATAATTGCTTCTGTTTTAATGGGGTATCCCGTGTCATATTATTAACGACTTTTATACTATCAAACTACATTAAGAAAACGTCTTGAAATCTTTGTTTAAATAAATAACAGATTTATTTTAATTAATTATTATTGATTCACTAGTGTTCAAACCGTGACAGTTTCGCAAATCCGGTAAAAGCTTAAAACAGCATGACGAAACTATTTAAGACTTATGTGCCAACGACAACGACACACTTTCTCACTTTGCAAATGTATCAATTCAAAATAATGTAAATTTAAAAAAATACTACTACAATTCCGTGTGTGAAAACTTTGGTTTGAGCTCTTCTATTCTCTTGATGAAATCGGACTTCTCCAGGCAGCCGTCGCACACTTCATCCCAGTCGTTCAGGATTTTCTTGAGGTCGCGTACCTTCAGTGTTTTCAGGTCAACAGTGCTCAAGTCAATTTGTTTCTCTGCAAGTAGAAAAACAGATGATATTTATTGTGGATAATTGTTGCTATTTAAAACACTATTTATATGTTATATATAATTGTTGCTATGAAACTTTTTATATATATATATATATATATGTACATACCATAACGGAGTTCACAGATTTGAGCATCCTTCTTCTTGAGCTTCTCGCAGACTTTGTCGGCGGGCAGAGACCAGCTCAGTGGCTTCGAGAGATCACCGAGCGTTCCGGTTGCCGAATCCTCTAAGCCACCCAAGTAGTAACACTAAAAAATGATAGTTCATATTAAAACACCCACTTTTCTGCCAAATAACTGTATTAATACATACGAATCTTTGCTCCTTGTTTTTCGTTGTTTTACAGTATTTCTTGAATTCCGCCTCGATCAGCTTGTGATCTTTCTTTGTGGCCTCGTCCAGTGACTCGGCGAATTTGCGGACAGTCTTTATGCACACTGCGAGAGAAAGACATAAAACAAGTAAAATCACAGACATCAGACTCTGCACAAATATACACTAACCTTCACAGTTCTCCTCTTTCAGTGCCATGGTCAGGCAGAACAGCGAGAACAGCGCCAGTATCATAATCTGTGTATTCATTGTGTTTCCTTGTGTGTTCTCTTCTACATAAAAATATAAATTTACAGTGAAAAATCCAGACACAATTCGAGCACGTCACCACTTTATTAAATTTTGGCTGTGTGTGGTTTTTGAGGTTAAATGCATTGCATACACAATTCGCTGGTTTTAATCGAAACAATGAGTGCACTGTGTTTAATTCTTACCGTAGATACGTTTCGAAAGAGATGCAGGTGTGTTTATCACAGAAAAATGCACAAATCTATGCGCGTTTGTCGAGAGGTTGGAAGCGGTGTTGTAAATATAATCACAGCCGTAAACTCGTAAAACACAACGTAGAGCAAATAGCAATATGCAATAAACAGAACTTGGCGAACGGTGATTGGACGACGTCAGAGTTTTCTCGCTGACAGTTTTATAGGTTGCGTTCGGAGAGTGTGTGTGCATGCGCACTGCATTGCCAGCCGAATTAAGGTTGGTTTACACGTTGATGATTTTAAATGTGTAAAAGTAAGGTGTGGAGCATCGAGTAAACTTTTTGTGCCATGGGGGTTTTTGACCATGCGACATTTAAAGGGGAGCTGCTACAAACACAAATGACATTATTTACGAGAAAATACCCGTTTTTGTATTATTTACCTTAGTTGAATCTAAGGTTTGGATCCCATGTATATGATAAACGAAAATCTTGAACCACAATATTTTCTTATTCAAAAACGAGTCCTGATTTATTTCTCTGGCATCAGATGATACATCAAATAAGGAATATGTTTTATAATAATTAAAATAATTAATACTTTAGCAACCAAAGAAAGAGTATAACTTTTTTTGAAAATTGCTTGGAAAATACGACTTTTAATTATTTATTTGAGAATATGATTTTATACTCAAGTAGTTTTTGTCAAACAAAATACACAAAGATTTACAGTACGCAATTAAATAAATTAATGTCAATTTTTATTAGTATTCAACAAATATAATTTTATTAGTATTCAACAGTCAAAAGAATACAATGAATTTAGTTTAGAATGACAGTTTTTAAAAATCGAAATTAGCGCAGTAGGCAGAATTAAATTAGTTCGAATTCCGCTTATGGTTTAATTTGGTTTAATTTGTACATGCAATTAAGCCGGAAAAACACTAAACAAAATTAAAAATTAAACACGGTAATTATATGACCGTCGATAGATTTTTAACCCACTTCCACTTATCTGATCTAGCTCAAACTTGACACATAAACTTGTTTGCACGGGATTTAGAAAAAAATATATCAAAAAAATTGTGTTTTACAATTTGTTTACCTACCTTGTTTATAAATTATTGTTATACAAAATAAAAGTTTTGTTACGTAAAATAAATTATTGTATTACAAAAAAATATATATTAAACGTGCATTTTTGTATGTGCTCATGTTTATGGACACAATATTAAATTATTATAAAAGACCTGTTTTATGAACGCTGCTTTGGTATTGTGAGCAGCAAAAATACATGTATTACAACAACAACGTTGCTCGGTATAAACAGCAGGCTCGAATAATAATTTTGTATGCTGCTACACAAGCTTTTTATTGCAATCATATTTATTTGTGATATTCTTATCCAATAAATTATAATTACTTTAAAAAAACTCTCTGTAACTTTTATCAATTATCATATTAACCATTAAATAATATTTCTAAAGTTTTTTTCTGACGATTTGCATCGTGGTTTTTGGGGTCGTGGTCTATATTTTTTTTATTATTATTTTTTAAACTATACCTTTATACCAATGTATCTTGGCCAAAATTAGAATGGCCAAATCACGATCACGATTATTGAATGATGCGATTGGCCAAATCACAATTGGCCGAATGATACGATTGGCCAAATGATACGATTGGACGATACACTTTTTGTTTGGCTAAAAAACGCGCAAAACGCAAATGTCATAAACGGGCTTATGCGTCCTACCTGTTTATCTGTCTACTAATCGATGTCGGCCAATCGTTATTAGTGATTAGTCGACAAATCGTATCATTTGACCAATCTTATTATTCGGCCAATCGTAACATTCGACCAATTAAATAAGGTTGCAAGGAAACTTTTGTGTTACGATGGGGGAGAGTAAAAAACGTTATTTAGAAATATGTAATATGGATGGCCCCTAATGTTACATCATGTTATGCTAAAATATATAAATTATTGAATTTAAATAAATATAACTGAAAACATTTAGCAATTACTTTGAAAATTTCAAATTTAATATTTTTAATAAGAGTTTTTTGAATTTTTAAACTAGCTTTAAAAGTCTAAATATTATGTTAAATTAAAAACTTACCTGCTGAAATATGGATTCTAAATGGATTTTAAATAAACATAAAAAAACGATTTGTTTGAGGACTGGAAATTAACGCCGGAATTCGATCTCACTCAGAAAGATATGGGTTAGAGACCTGATGAAAAACGGCCAACTCACACAATGGACCTTAGGGACTTAAGGCATAGTGAGATGTTAACCAAATCAGGGCTAAACTTTAAGCCCCAAGACCTTGGTTTAGTTAGCGGAATCTTAACAGGACACTGTAAACTAAATAAGCACATGCATAAGGGATTTTCCAAAAGGCCGACATGTAACTGGTGCGGAGAAATCGAACCTTCGATTCATTTTCTCGACGAATGACTGCACTAAGCCATCTAAGATAGAGAGTGTTTCACTTACACCCGACTTCCCGTGATAAACTACACCGCCCCCCCCCCTTCCTCTTTGAAAGAATGCAGAGTTCACAAAGAAATCTGGTAGTTTCCCGGATTGCGATCGTCTCTAAGAAAAGGCTTTTACATATTCGAGTATAACTTAAAAAAAATGTGCTCCGATTAAATAATGTTGTTTTACATTTCTTAAGAGGATAGAAATTGGAATAAATCCTGTAGATTTTTTTAGTTTTAGAAAAGAAGTGGAAATATTAAATTACATTACATTATATTTTTATAGTTTTTTTTTTTTGAGAAAAACATTTTATAAATATTTCTTGAGTTTTAATATAAAAATATATTCATGGAAGAAAGAAAGTTAAAGTTATGGTGATAGGCAAACTATACCTTGTAAAAATCTCCCAAAATCTCTTTTCTCTCTTCTTCTCTTGTGTTTTCGTTAAATAAAAGA